>JAAAKL020003074.1:0-24086 GCA_010016065.2 Carybdea cf. marsupialis auct. non (Linnaeus, 1758)
TTTCAGATATGGAAAAGATGCATACTATTTTAATTTACACAGTCATGTGTTTTCAGATAATACATACGTATGTTTATATATATATATAATATATATATAATAAGCCAAAGTTCAAAAGCCTCGATACATATATACACTTAATATAAGATATATGTAATGTGTGTGTGTTTCCTGACATGCTTTTATAAATTTCAGAATTTAATCCATATGACTGATGACGTCATAGAGGATCTTCCCATCAAAGTCGGCTTCCTTTTTTGAAAACCTTTTCAGGAAAAAATGCCACTTCAACAACCGCACATTTGTGAGTCTTCATGGGACTTCTAGACACGTATTTTCTTGAATTTAAGCCTCCCTTGAATGGAAGGCGCATTTATTTTTTTGGAGACTGAAAATTGAAGCCGGGAATGAAATAACAACGACGTGTTTTTAAGATAACATTTTTATTTCACCTTCTTTCACAATTACCCTATCTCTTAAATCAGTTACATCTTTTAAATTTCGACTTCCAAATCTACATCATCGTCAAGAGTTGGAATTGGTACAAATTGGAAGTTCGCATCCGATGCTCCTAACAAAACTCGAGCCCCTTCTGTCGGCTGACCTTCTTGCAAGCAATACCAGGATCGATTTTCTTCCAAGCATCGACGACCTACTGAACTTGTAGAACATAGTTTGGTGGCATCACCACCCCAACTTTCGTGTACTCGAAGTCTCTTTTTCGGTACCATTTATCATAGAACTCTTGTAAAATCACTTTGAAAGACTTCTTGGAGAAACTTCGTGCATCCTCCTGGAAATACACCCATTATTGTCTTCAATTTTTTTGAAGAAAGTTTGCTTTTTCCCCTTCTGCAAAACTTGAAAGAGTCCTATAAAAGAAACCTTTTGTTGAAAGATAAATTTCCCCACACTTGAGAGACCCAATCTTCAGTCAATTCATCGTTCATCCAACCATTTGTGGAACATTTTATAATTGCACCTTTGATTGTAGCAACTTCACTTTTGACTTTTTCCCCTTGTATCACTGCAAACGGTTTCATTTGGGAGCCATCTGCTTTGACTGCTAAACATACAGTTATTGGCTATTCCCTATGCCCAGTGAATTTAATTTGAATGGTCTTTAAACATTTATCGACAGTGGTTTTACTTGGCATGTCAGACCCTATTGGTATCTCGTCCATGTTGGCAGTATTTCCAAGAGAGAAGCCAAATGTATTTCTCTGCTTTTCACAAAATTTAACAAAGTTCGAAATTTTTGCTAAACTATCCTTCGGCATGGTTTGTCCAGTAGTTGTTCTTCGTCTAACGGAGCGATCACTTCGTCGCATGAAATTAAACAGCCAATCTCGACTTGCTTGAAAATCGTGTAAGTAGTATTCAGTAGCAAAGTTGCTGTTCTCAAACAGTTGTCAATTTACATGGGACAGGGTGATGCTTCTCACGCTCATCGATAATTTTCTCCAATAGTTCCTCTTCAATGTTCCCAAGAACTGGTTTGCTTCCTGTACCAGATCATCTTCCCATTCTACCTTGAGAAGAAGAGGAAGATTGGTCGCTGATATCAGATGATTTCTTTCTCCAACGTCGAACCATGCTTTCATCAATAGAGAACTTTCTACCAGCTTCTCTGTTGTTACTTTCTCGAGCACACTAAATCACAAGTTCTTTAAATGTCAAGTCGTAACTTTTTCTTCTCTCTGCCATATTCACAACTGAAATCCAAATTCATGCAAATGCTTACTTTTCGACGCCTAATTTTTGAATGTGTTTCTTTGCTCTTCAATGGCTTCATATGAATGAGTGACAACAAAGTAATGATACATTCTGTCATTCTATTTAGCTTAATAGAAGCCGCCCTTGAATAGAAGCCGCAAATTTTTTTTTCGTGAAAAATAAATAGAAGCCTTCTGTTCAATAAAATACTGTAAGTCAAAGATTTATAGCCAAGTTGTTGTCGTTTTTTTTCAGTAGGTGTTACATTTTATTTCAACCATGTTTGAATTTGTAGAATATCTGTCTAAAGATTTTAAGTTTATGTATATGTATCAATATAGAAACTAGCGTAGAAAAAAGAAACAGTAGCTCAATTTGTTCAGAATTTTTCAGCATGTCCGTCTACAATATTTTTGAACTTTGATGTATTCATCATTTTTGCTAACAAGTTATGTTGCAGCTGGTTCAGTTTGAATCATGTTAAATAGACAGCCTTGCGTAGATGCTCATCAATTATTGCTGTTGAAATATACTTTGACTAATTATCGTCGCAAGATGTAGTTAATCCCGCCCACAAATCACATTGGCATATTAAAATTCATAACACCGTAAGACTAGGTAGCTAATATTCATCAGATGAACACTAGGAAATCTCCCAACCAGATTTTTGCCCCTTTTTTGATTGCAGTTCTTTGGTTTCAAAAGATTTCCCTTTACAGTTCATTTAAAGTACTGTATGTTGATTGATGTTTTTAATGTGAGATTTGTAGGTGTGTTTAAAGGAGGAGTGCTCACTCCATCTAATACAGTCTGTTCCAAAAATGGTGACCTGTACTTGATTTATGATATAACACAATCCAATATAAATAACTATTTTTCATGCAATCTACATGATTTGTGGAAAGAAAACAGATCATTCCTTAGCGTTTCTGTCTGTAGACATTTTGTGTTGTTTGTAGATGAATCTCCGTAGAGGACATCATTAGCAAAATTTACAAAACTTCTTTACCAAACTTATTTCTGAATAAATTATTATAAAAACCTTCCAAAGTTTCAAAGATATTAGACCAGGCATTTTTTAGATATAAGGAAGTTATAGAGAGCCGCGGGACAGCGCCACTTCAGTGATAGTGTCAAAGCCGTCTCACAGATGATAGATGTCAGAAATATACACAAAATTCACAGCTATATAAAAATATACCAATGCCAATGAATTGAACAAGCTAAATGGTCTCTATTTTAGCACTCCAATGATTTGCTGCATATAGCAAGCCTATTTACAACGTGTTCGCAAAGTGTTGGTAAACTTGACAGAGCTTTGTGCCGGCATAATGTTTCCTGGAAACAAATTTTATGCACAGCTTATGTTGCCTACATCACCACCAATATGTTTATAGCTGCTGCGTTTATCTGGCTGTGCCTCTTTAAAATATTTTTGAATCTAAACCTTAGAGACTGTATAGACAAGCTTGTTGCTATTAGATGAATATCCATCAGGGGAGAAGAAAAGTACTGAGCGATTCTAATAAAACAGCAAGTTTGTATTGCGATAAGCGTAGGTTGCTATTAGGTTGCGATAAGGGTAGGTTGCAAGTCTGTATTGAGACAACTTTGTTGCTGTTAGATGAGTATCCATCAGGGGAGAAGAAAAGTACTGAGCGATTCTAATAAAACAGCAAGTCTGTATTGCGATAAGCGTAGGTTGCTAGTAGGTTGCGATAAGCGTAGGTTGCAAGTCTTATTACAACAATTTTGTTGCTATTTGCTGAGTATCCATCAGTGGACAAGTAAAGTAGAGAGCAATTCTGATAAAACATCCTACCATCAGTTCACATCGTTCATCCATCGTTACATGGATTGTAAGGGAAAGGTAGGCGGCTGAACGTAGGGCAGGATTGTGAATCAATTTAAAGCTTGCCATGAAGGAATTGATATTCAATTAAGCACGAAGTGCAAAGATCAATACTATGCACAGATGAGTTGCTATCTTAGAGTGAGGTATAGAATGACGTGGCGAAAGTTTGTGATAATATATGAATGTTTATTCAAATTTTACTAAATGAAGTACTGTGGATCTAAAACAACTCGATCATTATACTCTTCATTTGATATTTAAAGAGAGAATTGCTTTGAATGATATAGTTCTTAAGTGCATACCTGGCAAGAAGGCTTATTATTAGTCAGAAATAGTCTAAATTACGATAAAGCGGGGTGTTCGACAATGATATGATACCATTGTGCTTTTTTAAATCCTGCGGGAATTCATTTTGAATTTGAAGAAGTTTTTAGCCAAGACTAAAATGGTTTGATACAGTGTGGAAGGCAGACATATAGATATCTTTGTACATCTATAATATATTACAAACGAGTTAAAAAATCTGTGCAGAGAATATGAAACGCTAGTAACATAACGTAACAGCCTAACAGCTGTCTATTGTGAAGGTGACAGTTTGTTGTATTGCTGTTAAAGCGCGAGTTATGGACACTTTTTTCAGAACAAGAGAAAATACGAAAAGGAGAACACCTTAAGAACACCAAGATTTGAGATGAATGAAAAAACTTTAAAATATTGACTTGCAAACATTTGCATCCTTTCAGGTTACGTCTGCAGAATAATGATGAAAATCGCAAAGTAGGCGAGAATAAAACTCTTCTATCAATATAATTTCAGAAAATTCAAATTGTCGTCATGGTGTCTGAGGACAGAATTTCATCCATCGTTAATACACAGACGGAATGTATGGACAGATGACAAACGAATAAGAGTCAAAAAATTGGCACTTGCATTTTTTTTACTTATTAAAGCTTGCCCTTGTCATGGCTTTAAACTCCTAGAATTAAATCAACAAATATGAGGCAGCAATAAATGATGGTAGGAAAGATCGAAAGTGCTCATTTACAGAACATTTACAAGGGTGACCTCCCGTTGCCTTCCCCAACCGATAGTCTTTAAATTGGGTTAGGCGGGATTCGCACCCACAACCTCTGGCATATGAGTTCGATTCCCTAACCGCTATACCACGGCGGCCCATACGAAGATCCTACATATCATCAGTAGTTGGCGGGACCCCAGTTCCTTACCAGTCTCTCCCACATTTTTCCAGCATGACTCGTTTGAGCTCCTCTAGTGGATCAGCCTTAGCGTCTCTAAGTAGGATAGTGGGGAAAGTTGTTGCTGGCCTCCCTCTCCTTTGTTGTTCGTGTTTTGGGTCCAAGAACATTACAACTGAGAATGACCGGAGGTACGCAATTTTCTCGCTCTGATTACGTCCGATATTTTGGGGCGGTTGCCGCATAGATCTTCATTTGGCAGATGGTCCGTCCAACAAAAATTTAAAGCCTGTCGTAGTAGTTTTGTAGAAGTACCATCTATAATTTGTTCTATGGATTCTTTCCCTGTGCATGTTTTCGAACCGTAAGCAAAAATGCTTGCTCTCAACTGTAGTTTTTTCCTTTATTCTCTTTATTTTGGGGTAATTTTATCCCTGAAACAAGATGATGTAAGAGTAAGAAGTAGAGTTTGTGTGTTTCATTCAATTCTGAGGCATTTTACTATGAATGCGAAGTTGTCCAGGACATGTTTTGACTGATCTGAAATGTTAGACGTACCTATTTGTGTAATGGTAAATATCATAAATTACAAATATAAAAACCCCTTAAGCAATGAAAGTGCTAGACTCAGGTAGTAAACATGTCATACCAGTATTTAGCAGTTCGACATACTTTACTATGATATATTTTTATCCATAAGCAACATTCATCATTGAGTGCCATAAACTAAAGATATCTTAACATACAAGCGATTCACGTAGTTTAGCGCGTTCTTTGACCAAGTGAGCAGGTATCACTTTTTCATGTGATTCAGATTTGTCATAGATTTACTGGTGATGAAGCAAGGCATTGCATAAATCAAATATACTGTAGGGCCACCAGTGTGGAATGTTAGCTTGCATCGAGAGGAGTTTCGGTTTTCAACACGGACAGACAAGACAAAAGAAAACCCTAACAAACATTGGTTCATTCATAACTTTGGCGTGTTTATCAAGTCCAGCATTTATTGGTTGTTTTTGATACATAATAGTGTGGTTTTGAGGTTATCAACGTCGTCGACGTCTGTCTTTTAGACTGAATAAAACCAGAGGAGAGAAATGAGTGCCATTCAAGAAGCGAAAGATAGGCCGAAAATTTGCACCAGTATGGGGAAATAGCTTACAGAATGCGTTATACGTTTAGGAGTTCTTAGGTTTGCATCTAGAGCTTTTAAGGTAACTGGGCAATATTAATAGAAAAGCTGTTATGCAATTACAGAAGCTCAATTTTTGAACTTTTGAAATACACTCCTCCCCCTTGATTATTTTGAAACAAGATATTGCCATTATCAAACAAATATTGTTTCCTTTGGTCTTACTCTCTCCACAAACATTTTCCCCAACATCATGTTTTCCAAGGGAAAATAGGTACAGAGAAACAAGGGACAACCTATTCAACACCTAAGCACTGAAAACTGTGCCTTCCCTTCATAATAGAAATAGTAACTCATTTATGACAAAATGGGGTGCGTTTAACCATATTCTCCTCGTGGAGGAGACTTTTGTAACCTTATAGCCAACTTTTGCCTGGCGTTTTGAGCCCATAGACATCACATGCATAATACTTTTAGACTTTTACTTTTAACATATTAGTTAGTAAATAGCAGTATTTTGATAACAAAAGTTTGGTCAAGTCCGCTCTAAATTTGCACTTGGAAAATGAGAAATGAGTAAAAAATGGACATCGACCCAGCTACAAGCTCAGGTTTCCGGCCTCACAATTTCTCATTAAAGTTAGAGCTTCTTAGATTTAGAGCCAATGATGCTATACCCCATTTGTTTCTAGTAGAAGTTATACAGAGAAAATGAATTTCAATAGTCTGCTGTAATAAATGCTTACATTTTTCGTGGTGCATTATGTGTATTTTCAATTTTTCGCTCAATACAAGGTCGGGTTGATACTTCATGGTATTGAATTACTTTTAAAAAAGTAGAAACAGGAAGTAAACAGAAAAATAAATTTAAGTAAAGACAAAGACAATAAAGATTTCCAAGAAGTTAGGGATTGACATAAGATTTAAAAGTGTCAAGGTCGCAAGTTAAAGAAAAGCAGTTTGAAGACAGAGAGTTCCAGATTTGAGTCATAGGGAAGAAAATGTTAGCATAGAAATTCCTGTTTCTTCTTGTGGGCGTTTTAATTAAAAATTTGAAATTTACACCAAAATTTGCTTAGATGTCATTTTTATTAGTGTTGACTAATGACTTTGGTATTCAAAAATGCCCTCACATCTAGTAAACTGGTGCAGCTACATCGGAACTCTTTTACCATTTTAGTACTAAGGATGGTTCTATAAGTATACATAAGTATGAAATTGCATGAAGTCTCCAAAACCCTCCCCTTCACTACCCAGCAGAGTCACTTATGAGTGGATCCCCTGCGCTAACCAAATTAAACCAAATCCTAACAAACGTTGTGACATACGAGGTCGCTTTACCAGAGCTTGTCAAACAGTGTCCAGTGATGTCCCTTTGTGCCTTTCACCACAATAAGAGGACCTTTGAAAGGAATAACAAGACAACTACCAACACCAACGCACATTCAACTGCAGAAACAAAGGCTTGACTGCCCTCTCAATGGGAAATGCCTCAGTAAGTCATACGCAAATAAAGCAACCGTTGAGCAGCGATACTCTGAACAGGATAGGATACACAGAGATTGCGGGAGGAGGGGATTTTAAGAGAGTTATCGTAACCATATGAAGTCCTTCAAACATGAGAAGTATGCTCTGGACAACTAACTCTCCAGGTACACTTGAAAACGTAAATCACGATGTTAGAAGAATATTTGATTAAACGGGAGATCTTAAGACATCGTTCTGACACGTTAAGTCGCAATTGTTGCCACTGTCGTGATGAAAAATGTATATTGCAATTGTGGATAAAAGTGTTTTGTTAAATGTAAGATGAGAGTGTCAAAGTGCTTTCAACGGAATAAGCTTAGTGTTAAGTACAACTCGGCAAATGGAATTATGGGAGTTGCTTGTGAATATGCAGATACCTGATGGTCGCATTAGCGTGAATATCAGAGTGGTGTTTGAAGTCTAGACAATCTCTTGTATATTTGCTCTAAGTCTCTCTGAATACCTTGTATTGATCACTTGATCATGTATGGATGTCAACATTGTAGTATACATATATTTCTATTTATATATGTATATAGAGAGAAATGTTTACTCATGCAGATGTTAGCAGTTATCAAAGTAGTGGCATAGTGTTAGGGTGTCAGACTCGCACTTCGAGGGTCGTAAGTTCGAACCGACCCTGAGTTTGCCTGCCACGATCCCGGAGGTACTGTGCTCTGTCATCTGCTTTCGTGAAGTGGGAACTATGTTTCGGGAGATAGGACAGAGGGGAGACTACATTCATGAATAGCAAGAATAGCAAGCATAAAATAGCATGAAAAGTAAGCATACAAAGTAAGCATGAATAAATTGTCATCCGTAAAGGAAATGTAACCTGTTCCTAGTAGTGGCTTCGGCCTTGATCAGGGTGAATACAATAAAAAAAATAAAATTCTGCTCTACATATTTTCCCAGTTAGCAACACTTGTACACGGTACCGTTAGTGATCGAACCCTTGACCTCTTCCGACAAACGCACCGACTTAACCACTGCAATAAACAGATATTGACCCCAAATATTAATGTATATAAATATACATATATAAGTATGTATGTATATATGTATGTATGCATGCATGTCTGTATGTATGTATGTATGTATGTATGTATGTGTATGCAGGTATAGCAACAGTCTCTATTGATACCTAGACCTTGATAATGAGACATCAAATAATTATTGAATTGCATTGCTTTTTGTTAGCTACCTAAGCATATAATTGATCTTCCGTACCATAATGTTTGGGAGTCAAATTGCAATTTTCCAAACTTTTCACCCCCAATTGCAAGTAATATTAAACCCCAATGTTATGATGTAGTCCTAAAAAATCTCCAAAATTCCAAAAGACCTAGGGAAAACCACAAACATCATTTCAACAGTACTTTATTATGGCCCCCCATTTTATGGAAATTTGAAAAAAATTCCACCTCTACAGCCTATTCGACCCCCACTACAATTAAGCACGTGAGAGTATAAAATGAAGTTGGTTTTTTTTTCCTGTACCTATTGGGTAGAAAGGATTTCCTCTGTCGGCAATTTATGACAGTCAAAATTGAAATTGAGAAAGAATTACCGAAAGGTTGATGGAAAAGTTCAATGGCTACAGAATGGCTTAGAGAAATAGCAGGACATTCAGTATTACATTTGCCTGACCTAGGAAGCAGACTTTGTCGAAAAGACTAAAACAAAACGAAACACGAAACAACCGTGAATAGCTCTAGGTTTAGCATTGTGTGGGAAATCACAGATATAGCTCTCTATGGATGTTCTCTAGCAATACTAATCAGAGCCAGATCTGCTATGGTTGTGTGGTATGAAGAGCAAAAGGCTTGCAGACTTCATGGAGCTAACCATCCAAAATAGGACGAAATTACTGCAGGAAGATTTTGGGAAGATGAAACCTGCTGTACCAACAATTTCTAGGTTAATCTGAAGAGAACAGTAGAGTGCAATGCGCTTTCTTGTTAAAGGCAGATGTAGAGGATTTGTAAGAATGCTAGTGAAGGAGTGGTTATCGAGAACTGAACTCGTTAATTGCCTGGTAAATGTTAGCATGAAGAAATACAAACTATAGTCGAGACGGTTGAGAGTTGACTCAAGCGAAATGATGAGAAGTGGCTAAATAACCGAAGTACATAGGGGAAGTTGGGTTCATGTGACAATACTTAGTCAATCTAAAAACCAGTGTCTGGCATCAATCAGGAGAAGTTAATGCACAATCAAGCCTTCAAGAGGAAGACACTTGAACGATGCGCATTCTCTCCCGATGACACTTACAACTTGAAGGTTTCGACCCACTAAGCATACAGGCTAGCTCCAGTTGCATTATCCGATTTCAACTGCTAATCATGCTTTTAAAGAGGATGCAATTCTTTTGAGAGGACTTACATTTTTTTACTACAGATGGAAGCGCACTGTCTGTTACAAATGAATTCTTTGGTATCATTACAAATCTTAAAAATTTAAATCTATGTCACTTTCGCGAATGCTCTACTTGTCTTGATTTACTACCTGATCAGTGACGTAGTCTTCACGATCACAACAATTTGGCTACTACACAATAAAATGGTCGGTATCATGACTATGGTTCCTTAGACTATGACTTGATCTAGATCGATGTAGAAGGCGGCGAATGAACGAATTCCTTACTGTTCCAATTTCTGGGATGCTAAAACAGCTCATACTTGATATACGTAGCATTACAATCAAAATACCTGAGACTGTGCATCTAGTGAAAGATCCTGATCATAAGACTTTACTTTATTGATATCCAAACAGATAATTGCGCAATATATAATGTTGATTTTTAAATCCATTCCACTTGTTTTAAATCCTATTCATAAGACCAGAAAGTGTTGTTATTTTCACCTATTGATGTGTACTATAGGCATTAAATGAATGACCGTTTTCAAATCCACAACCAGACTGAGGACAATATCCCATTCACGTGAACTTTTACACCACCAAGCGCGTTTGTATGTAGAACTTAACCTCTTAGGAGAGTGTCTTGCTAAGCTGCTGCTCAGTTGACTTCTGTTCGTAAAGCATACAAGGTCACAAAGCTTGACGGGCTTGAAGATTCCAGACATAAAGAGAAGAAATACAAGTAGTAAGATGTGTAAGTAGAAGTAAAGACCATTGTTGACCTGTAATTATTTTCTCATGAGAACTTTAAAGGTACTATTTTTTGGCAGGTTCCCTACTTACATCTGATCAAAGGCCCTGCATCTCTTTTGAAATATACATGCTTGGAGATCCGATACAAATCTCAGTAACATCAGAAAGGGCATTGAATTTTTTTGTTAGCTTTACATTGTATTATCTGAGCTCATAAGTCTGTAGGGGAATCAACATCTGTCGATTGCTATTCCTTGGCTTGGCAAGTGCAGGGATGATTGCCGTTGATTCGATACGTAAGCTACAAAATTCCTTCTAACAATACATTTAACCTTAATCTTGTCATTTTATATGTTATCACAATGTCAGATTTGTTTTCTTTATGCATGTGGTATTCTGAATTAGGTATACCTCAGAGTTTCAAGGTAATTTCACGCCTGTAAGGCCCGTTGTATTCAACACGGACATTATTTTTATTCCTTTTATAGGAGCAGATTGTAAAATGCGTAGCTTCCTTCTCATTGTAAAAAATCTTGAGTTTTCTCACAAACTTTCATGTACACTAGCGACAGCTTACTCACTTCTTTTATACGTAATGTTGCCATATTTTTATAGGGCTGACTTTTGATTTTCTGAAAGGGAGTCTATACCTGAAAACAGTTTCTTATTTTATATGCTTGAATGAATGGGCGAATGTGGGAAGGTCTATCTTGAACTTTATAAAATATTTTTTACCTATTACCGCTACATGTGTATATATATTACCAAGAAATGCTATTTATACCTTTGCTAGAGTGCTTATTAGAAAATTTTGGAGCCTAGCTCATGCTAACAAAAAATGTTGTTATGTCATAACTGCATTTGCCTTTGAAAGGAAGAGTAACAAAAAACAATGACAATATACGAAACAAAACCAAGCTTAAATACCTACGAGAAAAAGGTAGTAGAAATAGCATTATGAAGGTAGCTCATGAGCCTTGTTTCATCAACAGTATTTTATTGCAGGGATTTAAAATTTTCAACTCTTAAAGAATTTGTGATTCTACAAACGAAAGTTTACAAGATAAGGACTTGCTCTTCGTGAAATTTAAGAAATAATGGGAAGATTTGAATTGCATACAAAATCGATAGTTAAAAAGGGTAATACACCTTAAATTTGAACATTGGCTTTCTAAATCACTTACTGGTGAACACTGCAGTCTCACAATAGAATCGAGGACAATCAATAAGGGCTATTATTTTCTTGCCTTTGGAAATCATATACATGGTTTCAATGCGAATGGGTCGTACTTCTATGTTTTTGATTCTCAGATGCCCAAATCTTGTTCTCCCTCCTTTGCTATCGTTGTAGCGTGCTCATAGCTGAGAGATGGAATCTGTGTAGATCCTGATAAAAAAACTTAAAAACTTACTTGAGTGTTCTTTGCCATATATGCCAAACAAAACGGAAACTACTCATCTTCGGTGCAATAGCATTTTAAACCTTTCATGTAACCTGTACCTGTAGCCTTTCATGACCGGTTATTATTTTACCACTCTAAAATAACTTTACAGATTTTATTTAGTTTTAATCAGATTCTTTCACCGTTCTTCCTAATATAAGTCATTTTCAACACCAGTCGGTCTGCAATCCACTTGAGAGTTTACTACAATCAGGATCAAGATGTCTTAAGCCGACGCATGTTTACTTTCATGCACGCATTATATTTATGGCTTTTTGATCCGCCATCGGAACTCGACTTAGCTTTCATGACGTCAGCTTGGCTCCATTGTCAGTGAGCGCACGTGAAGGAAGTCATTTTTTAAGCTGAAAGTGACGAACGAGGGAGTTCGGACTATCTTCCATCATCAAAGTTAGTAACTAGATTACTTTTACCTAACTGATGAATTTGGGCGTAAATCGCTATAAATTGTTCATTGGTGTTACAATTTTGATCTGGACACATACCTGTAAATTATATGGGGAAAATAACTCCCGATATGATGTATGTATCAACTTTCTTCTTATCCCATAGCACCACAGAATTCCGAGTTATTTCTCTTGACAACGTTGCTACTGAAAACTGCAAGCTATGTAATAATATTGTAGCAAATCACCATGAACTAGTAATAACAATCTCTGGCTCTTCCCCGGTAGGTATGGTAGGCCCATAGTGCACGTCTCGGTCTGTTCAGCTGTAATTAGAAGCAACATCAGAAGGATACAAGCTTCTTTTCTAGTCAGAGCCACAAAATTTGAAGTCGGACTGACTTTTCTATAATTTTTGTCTGTTCTGAGGCTTAAATTTTCATGACGTGTGCTTTGAATTATTTTTATGGGAACCGTTCCTTTTATCTAATGAAGAGAGAAAGGGGAATGTGATTGTCATATATTCACATCGTCACATTTACAACTTCGCAAGCTGTTACATGTAAATCAAACTCGGCAGATATGTGTGAATGAAGATATAGGATGCTCAATATCAGTGTGTGGAGAGTACTGTTTTACTTTATTAAGACCTTTATAGAAGGAAGCCTGAGTTTGTTCTTAATTCGTTTCTAAGATCTGGGCAGCAACAAGGGTCGTGTTCATATGCCATGGTTCTTATAAAGAAATTATTAAAATCAAAGCATACATAGCTCAAGGGGAAAATGAAGACACCTTTAAAATGTTATGTGCAACCTAATTGTTGTACAAAACTGCAGCAAAACATGAGGGCTTTTTTCTAACCATTCTGCAGTTAAGTGAAGAGACCCTAAAATTAGCATTTCAAAAGCTGAAAACGGAAAATTAAATGACGACATTAATTTCAATATCTCAAACCATTTACTGTATATTTGAATCCTATTTCAAGTTAAGAAAGGTACATTGTACTGTGCTTATGCAAAATAGAAATGTCAGAGCTTAATGCTTAGTTTCGATATTTTTGGCGCATCAACTGTAAAAAAGATAGAAACACAAATCGTATTTAAAATGGATATCAGGCGTCTAATGAAGGCTGCATGTAAACATCGTACTTAGGTAACAAATAACGACATCCTCTAGTGCTCAAATACTTAGGGAAGATGAAAGAGACGGGATTTATGCTTCGATTTATCGGAATGATAGGAATTCATTAGCGTTGAAGACATAATGAAGACGTGAGATTGCTAGTGTGAATGCGCTGCATTTTTCTAGAGTGCCTGCGAAAGGGCTTATTCTGGACACAATCAGTTATTGCTAGGCTAAGTAGAAAGTTTTGGTACCGGTTTCGTCGTATGTATCTATAGAGAATCAAAACAATTGAGAGAGCAGCTATAAATGTAAATAACAGAAGCTGGTGAAAGCGAACTGTAAGTTGAATGGTTTCCCTGGCAGTATGCAACCTGTCTATTTGAGCAAATAAAATGCCAATAGTACATTGAACTCAATGGAAACCAAAGAATACTGTATCGATCTCCTAGTGGTAGTAGGAATCGGCCGGCTCCATTTTTTAAACTACAAGGGTGATCTACGAATTATTTGCTCCTCGTTCAAGAGAGGAGGGCACCAAATGACATCGGCTACAGATATTTTCAATTAACTCTTACATACCCACAGACTGACAAAACATTAATTTGTTAAGACAGATCTAATAGAAGTTTCATTAAGTTGTTCTTCTAGCTTGGGAAAAGAGTTATTGATACATCTACCAGATGTGCTTGTTTTATGTAAACATGTTATTGTAATCCTTTTAACGATTCCACTAATCCTTCTAGCACTATTAAGACCAAAAATTGCATCATTGTAAAATTTACTAGATGTGCAAAATTCTGCGGGCACTCAACACATTTTTTATGGCATCGCAAAAATATAAAATCGAAATATGATAAGAATTCAGATGTCCCAAATCTCAGTTATTGGCCCCAAACTTTCAAAAACCAATAAAGCAGTCTCTTTTCGGCTGACAATTTCTAAAAAAAGATAGGAAGAGAAGTTGCCACTGAATAAAGCAAATATAGGAAGTATAAAGATGCGAAGAATATTATAATATGGGGATAAGAAAAAGTAAATCGAATGTATTCCTAAGAAGATAGTTTGTAAGTCTCCTCTTCTTCTTATGGAAAATCTCTGTCCTAATATCAGAAGATTTGTATTGAAAAAAGGAACAATGACCCCCTCCACCAACCAATCTTGCGTCGGAGACCCTGAAATTCCACAGAAAGTGGTCTGTATTGGCGAGTAAACGTTCGCCTGTATAGCAGGCTTGCGATGCGAAAGAGGTGAACATTGGAACAGGAGAGGGTCAACGACAAAGATGATATTGTTTTCTGTTGTTTTTATTATTATCTTAATTATGATGATGATTATTTTGTGACGATGATGATGATAATGATGATGATGGTGATGATGATGATGATGATGATGATGATGATGGTGATGATGATGACCATTATGACTACGGTGATAAAGGTGATGTGTTTAATAGTGCTATTCACTTAAATAAGTTAATAATTATCGCAGGAGAGTTCTCCTCCTTTCATTGATCAACGTTGTATGATTACGCATTTGACTGGTCGAGTGATAAACCACTATCAATGAATCTCGTACATTCTAGCCAATTGATGTAATTTAAAAGAAATTCTTGAGAATTGATATTATTTGTACAGAAATCTGGCACGTTTTTGAAGTAAACAGTTCATCTCTGGTGCCTGATCACCTCGATGTTATTCAGTCTAACTCTGTTAAAGTATTACAGCAAGTATATGAATCCGAGCTCTATGTCAAAGTTTACTAAATAGCTATCGAGAGACCCCCTTTCACACTAGTATAGACTTTGACTTCTTATTTGGCCGTAGAGGAAAGACCCATGTTCATATACTTCCTTCCCAGCGTAAGATCATGCAAGCGTTCAAAAGACCCGTTCTGGACTAGCAAATTTTGTGCTGTTTGAAGTTCCTGAAAATCGTGTTCTGCGGATGAGATTTAATCGATCAGGAGCTTAAGTTTACTTAAGTCCTTGGATTACCTTGATATGAAATTAAAAGACATTGTTGATAAAAATGAAAGCTACCACCTGAGTCACAGTGTTTTGTACCGGAATTTAGAATGAAAGTATTGTTATTCCATCTGTTCAACTGCTGGGAAAGTAGTTCTCACTCGTGGTACTCTAACTGCTAAAGGCCATCATCGAATGAGAGATTGCCAAATTTATATCCTTTGCATGTAAGTGGGTATTTGCTATTTTTCTGATAATACCTCTCGCAATTACTCACCGTGTAAAACATTCCGTAAGCTACAGCCCACTTCCCGAAAGGATGCTCATTTCACAGCATTCGCAGTTGATTGCCGGGATCAAAACAAAGCAGACAAATAGACTCCGGGAATGTTCGCCCGAAAAATCTCGGATGGTTTAATTTCTCAGATGTAGTTTCCCCTTGCCAAAAATTCAAATAGTACCACAGAAAACACGTGAGTGGGTGCACGGGACTCAACTACTATGGAAACCTATATATATATACACATATATATTTACCTATTAACCTAGAGAGGTAAATCACTCCCAAAAGATCTTGCACCCTTCCGTCGTTGTTTGTTTGATCATTTTGACAGAAACCCGCAAAAAATCTCCGCCGTTATAACAGAAGTCTGTTACTCCCGTTTGGCAAGTCGTTTACCCCTACGTTACCCTGAGTCTTGGCTAACGGTCATTGTAATGTAGGACTTCATGAGGACCTCATCATTTTATCCGTGATAGTATCTATAAATGAGGTCTTGCTTCGATAAACTCAAGAGAAGTAGTAATTTCACGTATAGACCCTGACTG
Organism: Carybdea cf. marsupialis auct. non (Linnaeus, 1758); assembly: GCA_010016065.2. Lineage (NCBI taxonomy): Eukaryota > Metazoa > Cnidaria > Cubozoa > Carybdeida > Carybdeidae > Carybdea > Carybdea cf. marsupialis auct. non (Linnaeus, 1758). The sequence goes on from JAAAKL020003074.1 coordinate 16,306, forward strand.
CACATTGTAACGTTCATGTCGACCTGAGCCCTCGCTCGGAACAGGTTTCCCAGACTGTCGCCATTCTTTCCTTACATAAATAAATAACACGCCAACTTTTGTCCTATCGTGAGCTAATATAAACAAAAAAATTCTTTGGTCTGGTCGCCATGTAAAATTTATCTTCATGGTACTTCAGGTTAGACACTTATTGCCAACTCATCAATGTTTGTATTCTTCACTTGCGCATTTCAATTTTCCATATACCTGTAGAGTTATGCAGTTATAGTTGGTTCTGTATGACAACTAGTGTTTTCAAACTTTTCTCAATGCAATCGATCCTTAGATAGTTGTCAATTCAAGAGAAGGAAGCTTCCTTTGAAGTTGAAAAGAGTAGTTTCAATCGAATGTTGAGTTGATGATTGTAAAAAGAATGTTCATGTGTGATGATTTTGCAAGCGTTGGTGTTCGAATTGAGCATGAAATCCATGGAATGGCGGGAAAATCGAATAAATGAAAGACAATGGTTGTCCACTAAGATTGTCCAACAGATTTCATTCATAGTTTGCTTGAGGTTCACGTGAACATACTTGAATATCTATAGCTGTTTACATTTAGAAACCGTATATTTCACTACATATATCAATATTGGAAGTAGGTAAGATACAGTAGTCGGTCATAGAACTTGAACTCAAACTCTGTTGCCAATTATTGAGCTCAGGAGCATTAGAGAAGTTTCGAAAGTTTATGAGTAAGTGTCGTGTACAACAATGAATGTGGCCGAGGAAAGAAGTTTACTCTCTCATGGTAAGTTTCTGATACTTACGTACTAACGTATATTTGTAAGATGAATAACATCTCTTTAATTTGTTAGACATTATCGTAAAGACGTGCTTTGCTTAATTCCAGCTCTTGTAGTTTTGAAATCGATTTTTAACCACTTTTTATTTCTAAAGGGATGTCTGTGGACAAAAGTCTTAGTAGCTAAACGTAAAGGATATCAAATGAGGTACGAAAGTAAACGTTATCCCGTTAGTTATCCAACAAAACAATTTTATATTACTGTAAACACTGTGACGTGATTATATCGTGAAGGCGCATCTCAGGAGACGTGATAAACCTCTTTCATGACTACATTACGTATGAGCTGGAAGCCGTATAGTGTACTCTAAAGGCGAATAGCAACAAATCTTTAAGTGCAAAGTAGCGTAGAAATCTGATTCTAATATAGTAAATGAGTTAACTTGTAATTTCACGTCTGTGTCATGTCCTACTAGACACTGAAGCATAGGTAGGACTATCACCTATCATGTCCATCGGAAAGGATATTTTCAACTACCATGAAGATCGTATACATATCCTCATAAATCCTTCAAATTTTGATATGGATTACCAAATGATGGTTGCTTTTTACGTGCTATCGCACAGCTGTGTTTTATAACCAAACCTTTTAAATGTTATCCGTGATTGAATGCATATTAAATAAAATAGCCGTAGGAAGTATGTCAAAAGATATATACTGTTTGTAATGGCTAAATTTAAGCCGTTGACCCTGTCTTTCTTCGGCTGTTTGCCGTGAGTAAAACTCTCTACATGATACGTATGGTAAGTTAAAGGATAGTATGAAGAGTAGACCTGTTTATCGATTTCAGAAAAGAATCAGATTTTATGTATATCACGCGTAGACCCCTGCCAAGGATTGTACTTTGTGTGGCTACCTGTGTTTTTTTGCAGAGTAGTCGTAAAATAACAAACTTGAGTAGGGTAAAGAGAAGGAGGAGGAAAAGAAGTGTGGGAAAGGAGGCCAGCGACAAAGATGATGATAGTTACAGTAATCACGGTGATAATCATGATGAGAACACTTATAACGATCACAATGATAATCATGATTATAGTACATATAATGATGATAATAATAATCATAATGATAATGCTGTTAATGAATAAGATCCGCAGAAACACTTAAATTACGATGCGAATGCCATTTATTTCTTTCACAGATAAACAAGGGAAAGTAACATTAAACATACGTTGCTTGTAAATTCCTCTCCCCAAGAAACTATATCTGGATCAACAGAATGTCTAAAATTTTTGAACAAACAAACTAGCCAGTAAAATAAAGTTCCTAAATATACACCGTAGACTACATGTTTACTATAATCTCCTTCTGGCCTTAAAACAATAGTGATTCATAAAATACCCTCACAAATTAAAGCATTCCATTGTTTCAAGTAAAAGGTATATGGAGTCATCTAAATAAAGTTGCCTGATGGGGTTTCTTTGAATTGACGTCGATGGTCTTTGACTCATCAAAACTACTGGACAGAAAATCCATCTGCGCAGAGGCTAGACTTAAAGTATTTTCCAGATTTCTGCAACTTATTTCATTCTTCCTTAAATAAACAAACAAGGACCCTTTAGCCAGATACTACTATTTTAAGAGGATTTGCGTCCTTTTACTCAAAAACAGGGACAGCTTGTTATTTCCTATCCTATGACGTAGCTAGCATTTGTTGATAGAGGAATTTGCTTCCAATGGATTTAACACAGAATGTGCAGGCAACGCCTTTGGCAGGATAAACAAATCTTGAACTTCTTTCACAATACAGACGTATTCTTTGATCTATGTTATTAATTGCATAATACTTGAAGATCTAACGTCGTTTTCCTCACCACATCTGAATGACAAGACTTGCTGTGTAAATTCTATGTCAGCAAGAATGCAGGCTTTACTTGAAAAGCCCTAAGGGTCGTTACTATGGTTATCTGGGAGAAACATTAAGATTTGAAGATACCAACTATTGTCGGAGTTTACCTGGAATAAAGAGGGAAATATGTCCTCTTGGCGGTTAGAAGTTTTCTGTTCTCTTGGAGACAAGAACTTTCATGTCCTCTTGGAGACTAGGTTAAATTACAAGCAACAACTTCATGATCAATCTTGCATTGATAACACGGTTATTTCTTTATCCATCGCCGCCTAATTTTTCTGGGGTTGGCTTCACTTCAGTCAGGTTTGGCCAGTTATATACGCAGGACCTTCCAATGAGAAGATAGGATCAATTTAAGGGGGACGACCTAAGGTCGATGATGGGTACTCCTCAAGAAAATCATGCAAATTTTGATAAAAAAGATTGCCTAGCTCTTGAATCACCACATCCTACCATTAGGAAGCTACACTTAGTGAATGATGGCTGATTTAATCTTTCCATTGTTTTGTAAAAGGGGACATGAGGCAATACACTCCCCCCCCCCCCCTTCGTATACCAGGGTCAGGCTGACTTAAAGTAGAGCGACAAGTTTGAATGTAGAACGAGGCTTCTCTAGCTGTGAGACTTGTTGAGACGTAGTTGCAGGGAACACAGGAGCGATGCCTCCTTGTCGAGTGTTAGGGTTAGTCGAGGCTGGATTAAAGTAGAGCGACAAGTTTGAATGTAGAACGAGGCTTCTCTAGCTGTGAGACTTGTTGAGACGTAGTTGCAAGAAACACAGGAGCGATCCTCCTTGAGCAGAATAGATGTTACGCACATGACTACATGGAATATCGGTTACCCTGCCATTCCCATGCCCATACTGGAACTTTGGTATACCAAACACTTTGCCACAATGGGTATTCCTGATTTATGCGAACCTCTTATAAGCTCCAAAAGCCATCAGAATGGAATATAAAATGCACTGTCGTCAACAAGACCTTTAGAATAACTAAGATAGCTGATCTTAATTTAGGCATTAATTATGAAGACCGTGTAAGGAGGAATGATATTTAGAGGAGACAAAGAGGGTGGAGTTAATTACTCATTTAAGATTAAATTTTTGTTTAGCGTGAATCGCCGCATTCAAAATTTATGTAAAGAATGAGTAAATCTTGCATCATTTGATTAATAACTTACGTTGATATTTGTTGTTCAACTATAGTATATTTGATGACAAATGAACGAAAAACATTTTAATTGGCGCACAGGACCTCTACGTATGTCTCCAATACATGTAGTGGATGAAATGCCATCTTATGTGAAGAACGTTGAAGGTGTGGCAATCAACTCCGTAAGGTACTCTCAGATATATAAATTTGCTCTGATAGTGAATGACTGAAAAACTGCTCTGGGAATCGTAGTCACCCCACCCCACCCCTTATCCAAACAGAATCAGAGCACATCTTTACGTTCGCAGGTGATATTTTGTAAATTCTGTTCTGTATGAACGCTTTTCAGCTTATTTTACAAGCAGAGTATCAGACAGATCGGCACCGCTGCCATACAGCCTTGCTAGATGCTATCTATGAGATCATTTCACGATAATGAGGCTGTCCATCTGAGACATGGTATACCAGCGATCATGTAGAATAAACACAACCTGTTTTATTCGACGGTTTAGTGCTTTTTCAAATTTATTTGATTAACCTGTCTCCTCGCCAGAGCTTAGGATTACTCTCCAAGTCCGAAGGTGTCGATGTCGAGATAAGGTTTCCATAGCAACACTGGATCTGCTGGAATATGCTATTGAGAAGACGATGGTTTTTATTAATAGAGTTTAACGATAAAAAAATAACACGGTAGTAAGACTGGCAACATAAAACAAACGTGAAAACAAAATCTGTCGAGTGCGCAACATCAGTCGTAACGGTGGCATTACAGTTAAAACGCAATGAATCAAATCACATTCTGAACAATAGGCAGATTTTGAGAATATCCTCAACCAAGAACAATCACTTCGACCCCTACTAACTCTACGTCAATATCTACAGCAACAGGAACAAGAATTTGTTTCATATCCGGAGGGAAAGTGTGACGTCACGATTTTGAAGTTATTTGAATTAAAGAAAAAATAGTCAATTATCATGTTTCCCTATCAGTGAAAACGTCAATGGCCAAAATTGAGAGTGTTGTCCTTTCCCAACACCAAGATATCAACTTTCAAAGTTTAAAGCTCTCTAACAAAACCTGATTATTTGGTGGTGGTTCCTAGCCTAAGGAACCAAGAAATATAAACAGAGTTTGAGCGGAGATTGTATAGATTCAAACGCCTCTAGTTTAAACACTTTATACAATACAGATCTGGTATTTTGGTTCTCAGCCTATTCCAGGGCATCCTTTAAATATCTAGAGTCCTATTTCCAAAACGTTTGATTTGTGACGTCATCACTTTCCCTCCGCATTGGTGGCGGTGTACTGATGTAACAACAACCGGAAGAGGTCTGGAAACAAACCAGGAACATAGTACAGAAGGGTAATCCACAGAGAAAACATAGCCAAACTAGATCTACCATTTTGAAAAACAAAAAGTTGGCTTATGTTTTTGTGTGACGGAGTCCTCTAGCTATGTCTTCTCTGTGGGGTAATCACATAAACAAGCTGTCAACAAAATTGAGTCTTGGGGGTACGATGGTCAGTTTTCGCACCTTTTAAAATAAACATTGCCCGTGTGGTTCATGGATGTGAACCCAGGTCAGGTAGATGGACTAATCTGAAACCCACGCCTCGCCAACACATATCCGGATATTTTAAGCCGCTTTCCAGAGGAAGGGGGATATTTTTTAATCCTATTACATTTTGGATTTGTGTGAACGTTTGAATGGGAATATATCTGAACTCAGTGACGTAAAAAATTTTGGGCCAGTCTTTATTGCGCATGTATTCAACATGGCTGCTCGACATTTTCCGTGACTCTTGACAAATTTGAACTCCATAAATTTCCACTTGCCTTCAAGGGACTTATTACAGTAGATATACAAACAATTTATGGTACTGGAGCTCTCAACCCATTGCCTTGGCCTAGTCACCCTCCTTAAATCGGTCTTTGCAAGTTTTATTCATTGTATTATTAAGAGAAAATGGGGGGGGGGGGGGTCTACAAAAGCCAAAGTCTTACAAATTATTGTTCAAGGCTTTATTGATAGATGCTGTGCTCCATTTCGACATATCAGAGTTTGAAAAACGTCTTTGTTAGCCGAGCTGTCGATTGGCTAAACAGACCACTATCACTTGTCCCCTCAGTATATTTTCCCGTGTAATTTAACTTGATGCAGTGAGACAAGGCTGGGCCATGCAAACACGCATAAAGTCAATGGACTTCTGGGACTTCGTCTCTCCTTTTCCCTCCTATGGAGCTGAGGGGTCCTGTTACTTTGTTAAAGAGGTCGAACGCCGTTCGATGGTTCTCCAAAACATTCTCCAAGACTACTCTAACATAAGCTCTGAGGACTAGTAATCTTGAGGCAATAAATAACAAAAAGCGTATTTTTAACATGATGTTTTTTGAAGAACTGCTTGGTACACGATTAATTGGATTTAAGTCTCCAGAGTGCCTTCCTACCTCCGAAATAGAGACAATCCTCTTTTCTGAAGAGTGCATACAAATGAAGGGCTTTTAAGTAGCTAGCTTGAAATTACGTAACCGAGACCAGTTGTTAAGAGAAGGAGACTGCATAGGGCTACACAAGTTTTTAAAAGTAAACAAATTTGTCCAGCACCCAAAATTACTTATGCTGTTCTGTTTTACACCACATTTATTGCTTATCAGATCCTTTTTTTTAACTTTTATGTGGGAAGAGTAACTTATCTATTTAGATAAGCTACTGCAACAAATTAAATCTCTTTGTTTTAGTACACCCCTTTTCTCTATTTCCCATTTTTATCTGTTTTTATTGTATATTTAAATTTGTTGCCCTTCTTTCATTTTCTGGGCAAAACAACTCAAGACTGGGCTCTATCGTAGTAGTTACTTTGCTTTCCGTAAAATATTTCAGCTTCGTGATGCTTACAAAACTCTGGTTATATGAAAAGCGTGTGTAACAGGTCGCATGTCCATAAAAGCGCCACCTGTTAAAAATCTTCCAATATTTAATTTATGTTGTACTTTTACTAATTTAATGATATTTCTATGCCATTTAAACTATTTGCAAAATGGTTAGGGAGGTTGAAATATCAGTGAATTGAGCCTAAAAAATGCGGGAAAGTAAACCTCTGATATTTTTTTGTATACTACCCATTTTAACGGGTTTTGTTTTCCTTTGGCAACGTACGGAGCTAAACCACGTGATATCTGCTTCATGGTTCCAGCAGACAGGTATTTTATTTGAATCTGATTTGATATCGCAATTCAGGCTCGTGCTATAATCTTGGATCTCTTCCAGTAGCCATGCGGATGCTTACGAATCAAGCAAGATTTAGCGCGTACGGCGACGATGCTTTGTTCACTACTAGGGAGCCAATGTTGCCAGATTGGTCATCCATCTCATTTCTTAAACCTCCTCCAAATCGCCCAATGATGCACTGTTTGGGACAAGTCACTCCGGTAGACGTTGCTGGTTTAGCGCCCAAACATTTGAAAGGGAATTAAAAAACAATGGAGTTTTGAGTTTGCTTCGATATTAAAAATCGCCCCATCTCGCAACACTTGGGGACTTCTTTCTAGTATCCATGAGACGTACCAAAATAGAAGTAAAGTACTGGCAAAAGGTATGATCACAAAAAACAATACTTCATTCCTCAAATAGCTTTTACGTACAAAATTGAAGTAGACAATCACCGATAAGCATAGCAGCCTATAAAAAGAAAGCGACAGGGGTAATTAGGAAGCTTAGATTCTTACGTGTATTATTTAATCTAATCTTCATTTCTGCTAATTGTTATCTCATAACTATTAGGGTATATTATGATTTAGTTGTTATATAAAGTCGTGAGTCTCTCTGTTGCGTTTACACTAATTGCAAGATGAGCCTAGGAAAAACAATAGTAAACAATGACAAAGCACTGGACTTGCGTCTTCAGAACTGATGAATGGGAAGCACGAGGAAATTGCAAGGG
>JAAAKL020003075.1:0-24084 GCA_010016065.2 Carybdea cf. marsupialis auct. non (Linnaeus, 1758)
TACAGAGACTAAGTTGACCTATATTGAACAGTATCCTTTCTATGTACTGTTTTTATAGGTAAATCTTGTAGTATTGAAAGGACATAAATACGTCATCAACGCAAACTCAAGAGGTCATCTGAGTTGTTTTTCCAAGAATATTGAGGAAGGGTTGAAACTGGGTATATGTCGGGTTTATCCACTTTTTCGCTTGGATCTTGTAGCACTATTCCAGTTTACATCAATCATGAAATTTAGTGTGTAATAGGTAGATAGGGTAGGGATAAACTTAGAGAGATGGGTTTATAACAAAATTGCGTTCAAATGGCCTTGCGTATTATTACTACACCTTGAGAAACTCTTATCGTATCATCTCCTACGATAATCAATCATTCATTACTTTTAATCACATTAAAGGAATTATTTTCCGTCCTCCCACCCAGCTCTGTGCTGTGTGTAAGAAATAAACAAAATCCAACAATGAATCTTCTAAATGAATGAGGAATTTTGATCAGAGCAACGAGACAACATAGATAAAAATCTGTTTGAGCCATATGTGATAGGGAACTGAACACGATGCTTAATTTTCTAAACAATGATTACCACATTACACTAGGAGCACACAGACTTTATCTATTCCTAAAAATCTGTTTTCTCTTAAATAGAAGTGTGTTTCCTGCTCAAACAAGTACAAAATATTTCGAGTATTCGTTTGTAAGGGGAGTGGGAAGAAGAAAGAGGAATGAGATAGACGAAGGGGAGGGGGCTTGGGGGCAAATGCTCTTCAATTCTTAATGAAATGGAGATTCTTGATATAGTCGAGCATAACATAGCATAACAATTTCAAAGATAATATCTGTACACTCGAACTCAAGTATGCCACAAAAAAAGTCTGTACACTATCCCAAGTGATTAAGTCTTTTAGGACAATAAAATATTTTACCTTGTATTGAAAATAAAGATATAGCTTAGCTTTTATTTATAAGAATGTTCTTATTAGTTGTATATTATTTTTATATAATGAACAAGTTAGACGGTGTATGAGACTATGAAGCCAATTTAAGCACTAATTACCTCTAGTTAACATAAAAGGCTTTTATATTATTGAACGTGCGACGTTTGAGAATTGTGCAAAAAATAATTACCCCCAAAACAGGAAATAATTCTTCAATGACTCTACCACAAAACATCTCCCATACTGTCTATGGTCGCTCCTTAACTACGGTCACGTAACCTTTTCATACGTGCTTACATCCAAACAATTTAACCATCTATTTTGTGCATAAATTTACCAAAAAGCAGAAAGCCTTATCAACATAGCATTAATGATTTTCCCCCTATTGAATGTCAAGGTTACATTGCACGTAGCAAGTTTCGAATGACACAACACACCAAATATCTGTTCTCTGGTTAACGCCTGCCTGTTGTAGATCGAGATGTATTTAAGCATCACGATAAAAAGAACAGAGGAATTAAAACACAAATGAAACAAAATGTAAATAAGAAAGGCGGTGAAGAGTGCTTCAATTTGAACCTTGCCTTTCAGCATGACATAGTAAAGCACGCGAAAATAAAGTACACCCAATTTCCTGCTCCTTAGAAACTGACATGGTGTTTAGATTAGTGAATGTGTGAATAAGAAGGCGTGAAAAACGAAATTGATTTCAATAACTGCAAGGGATCTGCTGCACGAATGTACGCCCTAAGCTTAAGTAGGAAGCTAATCTGTCAGAATTGCATTGTGTAAGATAAGAATAGCTCTCTTTAATCAACTAAGCTACGGTGTCTCAATACCCATCCTTTTACAACACTGATCTTTACTTCCATGTTATTAATATGTGTGAAAAGAGCAGATGGAATCCTGTCGGTGAGTGGTTCTTTTCACATGTACCTCCGCGGGAATCGTACCTTATATGATTGTAGTATATTGACAAGCGCAGTTTCATAATTTCTGCAACGGAAGGAAACACAAATCGTTATTAAAAAGGAACTTAAATAATTTCATTTCACACCTTATTACTGTCAAGTTTTCAAAATATCGATAAACGTGTTTCGGTATTCTGTAAATCTTTTGAAATAACGCTCGTCAGTCCTTTGCAATATATTCGCAGTAGTATGGTTTGCAAAAGGTTCGAACCATATTTTTATTCACTTCCCCTTATCTGCAAAAATTTTGAAGCACAGTCTTATCTCACTATTCGTAAACCCACTTTGGACGCTGTAAGAAGCGATAGTTCAAATGATTCTAGGAAGAAATAGATATCGAAGAATTAAAACTATAATGACAACGGGGAATGGAAGTTAACAATGTCTATTGATCGGAAGGGATCGAAAACTTGTACGTTCCTGTATCTTGCTCACCTTTCTTTCGATATTTAAATGGAGGTTCCTGCAGAATTTATACAACCAAACATTTTGTTCCTTCACGAGATCCGTTTGAGAAAAGGAGTCAAATCACAAAATAATTTAGAGTATCAGATTGTAAAAATCAATAATTTAGGATTCCAGTTAACAAAAGCCGATTCTACTCAACGTTCTCCCTGTTATAGTCAAAAGGGTAGGGTACAATAACCCTACAATCGATTCTTTAAAGCTACAAGGGCAATTACTAGGGTTATTTATTTTACCAACTCCAATATGTCATTGTCAAATAACCTTATCCTGCATCTTTCTGCCCCTTTTTAATAACTCTACCTCTATCAATCCCCTCTCTATCAATGCCCTCATCCACTTTTAGATAACAAGTCTACACATCGCAGATCAGAATATCAAAATTCTTTTCATAATCGTTCCATCGCTCTTAGTTGCGTAGAAGTTAAAAGAGAGAATTTGTGAAAACGTAGAAAAATGGTCTAAATGGTGCATAACACATGCTCAAAGAAAGAAATTTATTTTGGCTATTACTTGTTTCCAAAAAATCTCTGCTTAACTTCACGGGCTAACACATATACCATCCAAAGTCTCTGTTTACAAAGTTGATGATTGGGCTTAAAAGAGGTCTGGCTATCTTCTACCGAAACCTGAGTCCACTATTGCAGCTCATTTGCATAAAGTTCTGTTCTACTTTGTCTCCGTACTCTTCTGTACCATGTAATTGAAACATTTCTACCAAATTTTTTCTCCTATATTTTTTATTCCATGTTATTCCCTTTTACATTATTCTCTTCAATGTTATTAATTTTTCTTTCGTTCCATCTAATCTAATTGATTCTCTTGTGCTACATTCAATATCTTATTTTCTTTTATTCTTTTCTATTCAGTTTCATTCTATTATTCCATTCTTTTCCATTTTCTTCGATTCTGTTCTATGCATTCTATTTAATTGTCCCCATCCCATTCTACTTTATGTGATTTTACTCCATTCGATTCGATTCTATTTCATTCTATTTCTTCTATTCTGTTCCATTTTCTTCGATTCTATTCTATTTAATTGTCCCCATCCCATTCTATTCTATTTGATTTTACTCCATTCGATTCGATTCGATTCTATTTCATTCTATTCTGTTCCATTTTATTCCATTTTCTTCGATTATGTCTTTTCTATGCTATTTCATTTTCCCAATCCCATTCTATTCTATTTGATTTTACTCCATTGGATTCTACTTTATAACATCGAATCACAAATCTCTTTATTTCATTTCTTTTTCCTTGATGGTCTCCTATTTATGCTATCACACGCCTTACGTCGTTGTCGAACAAAATTGCAAACAACATCCCCTTTCATTTCCAGTCTTGCAAACGTTTTGAATTTCTGATTTTCTGCAAATTTATGTCTCTTTGCATTTTCATCCCTCTATTTTTACATATACGTGTACGATTTGTCATGTTTTATGCTTATTGCTCCACCAATGACATAATCTCTGGACATTAATTGTTACGATTTACGGATAATTTTTAAGGAGTGGGTTTAATAGGCTTTCCACAGCTCCTACTATAGAACTTTGTCGTACACTGTCTGTGTTTCTTGAGACGGCTACGGGTGTGGCATGAAAGGAAATAATTGTGGCTATCTTCTCTATTTGTAGCTAGACTGTAATATCATAATCTAAGAAGACGCCAGCAATTTTCTGTACTGTTGAAATAAAATCTTGTCTGAACCATCCCGAATTTCAAGTCTGTGCTAATGTCCTACATTCCTTTTAGAGTATAAACCTGTTTGAATGATAATTACTCGATGGCAAGTAATAATGTCATTTCCAGTCAGTGCCTTTCCCCGCTACTTACGTAGATCAACTTAACCCGGTGATAATATATTCTGCCTGTATTTCTACGATCTGAATGGCATGACTAATCGTTTACATTCAAAGAATTCACACGCAAGAGATATATAATAGCAATACAAAGGACAGGCCATTGCTTTTTGCATTGACAATCAGTCAAGTATCGATAACTTTATCACGAGGTGAGAAATATACAAGAAAGAATAGTCCCTTCTGTGTTTTAATATTTTTAGGGTTGAATTCTCTCAAGGTTTTGCAGTAGGACACTTGAACGCTATAAAAATGGGGTCAAATTATGAGCCTTGAACGTGGATATCAATTTTGGCCTCGCAGACAATAAAAATGACTCGCAGACTATAAAAATGATTCGTACAATAAAAATGATTCGTACCAAGAAACTATTGTCGTATCATTACATATAATGCATCATGACACTTTTAATGAAATGATACTTCATAGAATATCTGTCTGGGAAATTTTGGAATAGAGACACAAAAATTTATATCTGTTTTTTGAAATACATAAGTCAACATACTTTACTACCGCATAATCGTTTATTTTCATGCCTTTAGTCTTCCTTCCTGTAAGATCCTCCATCATCGACATACTGTGCCATCACGGAAGTGTGCTTATGCGTTTCCGCACTAACTCGGCGAACTCCTTCTTTAGTTGTGTTGCACGCTTTGCTTGATTTATGTCCACTCCAAGTATCTTTGTAATTTAAACCCATGGATCTCGGTAATACGGTTTTGTTGCTTTTGCAAACATCATTATCTTTGCCTACTGCAATTTATTATCAAATACACTTTGAAAACATATTACCGCTGCAATTTCAATACGCAACCTAAACTAATGCTGCCAGTTGCTCTATTAATTGGTTTATGTTAAAGATAAAAAGAAGTCCCACACTCCATTACAGATCGTAGAGGACGTGGTGTGTTATATAGTCACGTGAGCCACGGCCAGGTGAGGTAGAGCAGACAGTGCCTTTCTTCTCCGCCTTCATCCTTTTACAATTAATGTCAGATACACATTTTCCCACTTAGTTTGCAATAGGAGTATCCAGATCAATTGACAATGGTAGAAACCGTTAATAGTCTGCTTGCTAGACCAGCTCTGTACCAACTGAGGTAACTCGCCTCCTATTCTAGATGTAAAAGGAACAAATATATGTTTCCTTTGACACTTTTGAGTTGGGTTTTTAGCGTGTTCTTAATTAGGAAACATACCCCTGAAATAACTCACGGAAGTCACCAGCAAGGATGCAGACAAGACATCAGGCAATCTTTATTTACTTTCTCCGTAGCGTGCTTTTAACTCAAAATCAACTAACTAACTGAACTAAACACAGACATGAAAAGATATCCTATTGACAATAGTCTATTGTTCTTAAAGTTAATAAGAGCGCATTGTTCTTCTCGTCGACTGACGTCACTACAGGGGCCCCTCCCTAGAGAGGATGAGGGTCGAATCGAACGGTATGTGCAAATAAAAAAAGATTACTACAGATAATGCGGACGATTGATAATTACAAAAGATAGACTGAGTGAATTAGTGTTTAATAATATGTAGCAATATTTGATAGCCAGCGAACACGACGGCCAGAGCGTAAAGGGCGAAAGTTCTGTTCATCGTTCGGTGATGGCGAGGGCTGAGATCGAGTTTGCGAAACATCCTAGGAAGAATTGTTCTTCTCGTCGACTTACGTCACTACAGGTTCTTGCGAACAAGAAATGGTAGTAAAACATGCTTAGCGATGCCAAATTGATAAGAGAGAGGAGGGTTAATAAAAAATTAGGTAGAGGGAAGAGCACAAAAAATTTATCTCTGCCACTACACTGCGATAGAATTTATTTTATGTAAGTAGAGTGCAGAAGGTCTACTGTGTCCATAACCAGAGCCCAATAAAACCATGATAAGTTGTGTTAGGTGTGTCATTCTCATTTTAAAATGAAGCTGTGTTTCAAATGATGTTATCTGTGCTTAGTTAGGGTTTTTTCAACTCATAATTCTACTCTTAAAGTAAAGGATGTCTAATCTTGTGGTAAGGAAAAGCTGCAAGCTGTCTAGTCCGTTTGGAAAGATTTTATACCAGAATTAATGTTATAGACTTAGGAGGATAATTTGCCCATATCATAGATGACATTGCCTGATTGAGAATATTTGTATTGTACTTTCCCTTACTTTTAATTTGACATTCCACCATGCTTCAGACAATTTAAGAAAATAAAAATTTCTTAATCGCCATTTCGGATAATTTTAATTAAACTAAATGTATCAAATGCTAATAAATGTTCCACCGAGCAACTGTACACTATCTCAAGTTTATTTCCTATATACCACAAATGTAAAAATTTGTTTATAGTTTATTAATTATTTATAGCAACTAACGACGTTTTTTCTTTATTGTAGTGAGTTTAACGACGGGCGGGACGTTTTAAAAATGAAAGCAGCACCATGAGGTTACATAGTAAAGAGAGACTTTTGGATTCAGTACGATAAGTGTTTCTCGGAATAAAGACAGATTACTGTTTATCTGCAAGTGAACTACTAAGCATCAGGAGTTTCGTATTGAGTTAATATAGCCAAAACAGTGCCTTTAGTCTCTAGAAGAGAACTCTATATTGGAAGAGTTTATTGATAGGAACACTTGTATTACCATGTCTTCTTCAGGAAATCTTATGATTTTTAAGTTTACCTATTATCCCATAGTAATAGTAGTTGGATTTGTGCTGAACGTGATGACAGTTGCTGTCCTGTGCAAGAACAAACGAATTAAACTATCGCACGTGTATCGGTACCTACTGAGCAACTTGGCAGTAGCAGATGCTATTAGTTTAGGACTTGCGTGTCCTCTGTTCGTCTTAATTGGCCCTATAACAGATTGGGAGATAGGAACGTTTGCCTGCAAGGTGCTAACACCTTTCGGTGATATATTTATTCCGGTTTCAAGTTTTTCAGTTGTTATGATGGTGCTGGCCCGGTATCGAGTTATAAAGCAACCTTTTCAAGCAACGCTGTCGAAAAGAGCAGTGCTTTTATGGATAAGCGCGGTATGGATTTTTGCTATTCTAGCAGAAGTTGTTCCTCTGGCTATTTTCACCAAGGAAGTACCTTCGAGAAATGGCACAGGATACATGTGTTATGTAGTTATGAGTCCTCTTATGAGATTACTTTGGCTATTCGGAGTAACGACTCTATTTTTCATCATTCCAGTTGTTGTTTTCTGGATCTTATTTGCACTCATACATCGTCGAATGAAAGCGTCCATGCGCAATTTGGTCCAAGAAAACAACCCGGCGATGAAAAAGAGACAGGAAGAAAACTTTCAAGCTACACGACTGATTTTCATATCTGGTGTTGTCTACACGTTATTGCTATCTCCAAATCTGATCTTCAGCATTGTTAATAATGTATTTTTAAAAGGACAAGCTCATGAACTAATTTTCGAGGCTTTCCAAGCTTTGTTTTTCTTAAATAACGCTATCAATCCCATTCTATATGTTCTCGTAAATAAAGCATTTCGTGACAGTTTTAAAAGTCTTTTAACTTGCTGTTTCAGACCATGTGGCTATTTTTCTACTTGGTGTAAAAATGGTGGGTCATATGAGGTTAACTAAACCACAGAAAGTTTGTGACTTTGGCACAAACAGAATTTCAACTAATGAACTGTGATATTATAGAAACCAAGCATGTTGTAAATTAAATTATTAGTAATTAGAAATAATTAGTATCTAACTAGTTCGTTATTTTATACGATATTGCCTTATCAAGTAACTTTAAACTGTTGATAGCATCATGATGATTATCGTGTTGCCTTGAAGAGACAGAGAACCCAAAATGCAATCGGATCATCTACAAACTCAAGATTGAGGCGCTCTCTAATGGCGATGTTTTGTATCGGCCATTTACTTACATTCCTTCTCGTAATGGCAAAAGTAGAAACAGCAGATGTTCGGCATAATAAACACGGTGCTGAAGACGACCTATGGATATCGAGGCAGTTTAGAATTAACGATGTAAATCAAGGGCAATTTAATGGTAAATGTATTTGATACAACGAAGTGTGTAGCTGTCTTGTATCATTGTCTTAGTTGCTAATAGTACTAAACCTAAGAACAAAATACATCTGATACTGAAGTACAGGAGTTACATTACCAATTCCATAGATATGATATTTTGCAGATTTAATTTTATTCGTTCCTTTCCGGCCACACTTTAGCTTTTTCGATTCGAAAACCTTTGTACAATACGATCTCATGGATCTGATTAAAAGAAGTCTGTCACAAAGACGAGTGGTATGCGAAAAAAAAATTTCCTTGCGTAAGAAGCAAAAGAGTAAATCTTAACCAAGGCCTCGATCTCTTGTAATACACACCCACGCACAGCACTATTGGATAAGATGCTACTAAAGTAAATAGTAAAAATAGAATATTTTGTGATAGTACATACTTGTATCTTATTGCAGATACTAGCAATTTGCAACTGTATCCTGCCTTTTGTCACTATGTCATACAGTAACCGTTGTTTCTAGCAGTGAACTGATAAAACTACTTGTATTTATGCATGCGATCGTTCGAGTTGCTCATCTTTCAATTCCCTCATATTGCCCATCGACGGATTACTAGCTGACGAAAATGAAATCTTTTAGATCATACATACATTGGTTTGTCGGAAAGAAACCCTCCACATCCCTTCCACTTTCAGCTTTATTACTCTCCAAAACGCAATAAAGCAATACTTGGGTATGTAACAGAACGATGCTCAAAAGATAACAATAAGAAAAAAATAAATTTTTGATTTTGAATATTTTACAGGCTCTTACTTTAGTGGATTCATTGTAGGGTGGTAAATGACAGAGTTGCACTTCGGAAGTCAAAATGCCCATGAAACCAATGAAAAAGTACCCCCCTGAGCATCATCTCGTACGGCCTACGTGGATTTTAACTGTTATTGTATTATACATACTATACCATAATAATTTTAATATTATTATTTTATCTATGTATAGTATTAAAAGAACTGTTTACGATATGTATGTATTCCGTAACGTAACTTGTATTTACCTACACAGAACAGTGTTAAATAGGGAATGAAAGTTGTATTTGAGATATTGGTATATTATATGCACAATGACAATCTTCGAACTCCAGTTTGTCTTGTATCCAATAAGTTTGGGCCATCAATCTTCCCATGTACATTTACACAATTCCTTAGTGCGAACCATCCTGCTTTGCTTCTAGTCGAATTTTGTCCCATGTACACAAATCTTGTTTTAATTTTGACAAGGGCGCACCTAATATTCGCGGGGTGAACCTAGGCTTATACTAGATTTTTCTGTGCTTGTAAAAACTACGCAGGCTGTACAGCGATTTTTATGTGAAAATACCATAATGGATGTACATTTATGTTTGGCAGACGCCTGGTTAGTATGAAACTATGTATATAATGCATTTATAGTGACATTGATTTTTGCTTACGACCTGCGACACTATGTGCACAATGAAACAATAAAAATGTATGAGAAAAGAATAAACTATTACAAAAATTTACGTTGTTTATGTACTGCATGTCTTTACTGAACAGAAATAAAGAGTAATTCACAACTCAGTAACACAGTAGTGGCATAGTGATCGAGTGTCAGACTCATACTCCGAGGGTCGTGAGTTCGAACTGACCCTGAGCTTGCCTGCCACTATCCCGGAGGATACTTTGCTCTGTCATCTGCTCTCGTGAAGTGGGAAACTATGTTTCGAGAAATAGGACAGAGGGAAGAGTACATGCACGAATAGCAAGAATTGCAAGAATAAAGTAGCATGAAAAGTAAGCATAACAAGTAAGCATGAATAGATTGACATCCGACTAGGAAAAGTAACCCTTTCCTAGAAGTGGCTTCGGCCTTGGTCAGGGTGAATACAATAAAAATAACAACTCTCCTGTTTCATCATAGCATTACTACATCACATTTTGTAGATATGAAAAGGTGGACAAGTTGCATGAAAAGAATGAGAGTCGAGGGTCTGCAGAGAAGTGGTTGATAGCAATACTAATCTAGAATCTATCTTTCACCTTTAAAACACTGAAGTACAACTTGGAAGCTACCGGGTTGAAACCTTCACTATTTCCAAAGTAACCCAATTTCTAAAATTCATATTCTGCCTTTGACTGTATGTAGCAAGAGTGCTTTTACAATTTAGGGGAAGCGATTGTGTAGTGGACGTAGTTACCGCAGACAGAATTAATAGTCAAATTTTCGAATAAAAGGGGGATGGAATTGACATGGGGGTTGGAAACGTCAGCAGGTATCAATAATAGGGGATGGAAATAATAGGGGGTGGAAATTTATACTCAACTGCAGTTACTTGCGCTGCACATGAACGTAAACATTTTGCTAATGGTATTTCATTTTCATTCAGCAAGATGTGATTTCTCAGAGTTGACACAAGGCATCTGAAGTTCTTAGGATGTAAAATTGAAACTTTTTATCTTACAAGCAAGTGTCAAGATGCAAAGTCATTCAAGAAAAGTAGTAAAAAATTTTCCCAAAATCAATAAAAGGGGGGCGGGGGGGAGCTGGAATAAGAATTTTATTTGGTGGAAAATTTCATAAAATTAACAATTGGGGGGAGACGATTATTCGAAACTCAAGAGTAAACTCTGAATGCACAGGTTTAAGTTTACCTCGACCGGAGTTTGTGACTACATCTTTTATGTTAATGGATTGTTAGGAATTTCCTCATGTTTTTGAGCTTTGGAATGCGTTCCAGGTGACAAACCAATCTGTCTTATTAAAATGTATCCTTCATAGCTTTGATATGCAGTGGCTTCTCAAAAAGTTTGTTGGTGGACAAAATAATAAACCTGCACGAAACATCGAAAAGGTTTTAGTACTGAAAAGCTTTTTAAGTCTGACAATCTTCAGAGTACAAAATCGCCAGGATTGGAATTGAGAAGAAATCGATGAAGCTTATACCCAACTGTGTTTTGAAAATAGCCAATCAGAGGTCTGACTGCCAGATTGGTGTTATTTTGACAAATCAGTCTCTGTGGAAAAGAATGACATTGTTGGATAGCGTAAAGACGTACGGTTTTAATAAGATCTGACTAAAGGCCCATCTCAATAATCGATGAAGGGCCATGAGATAGGAATTGCTTAATGACAAAACAAAAATGACGAGAAGAAGAAAAATTTTAATCTTTAATTTCAAATAATTTCTCTTTATCATCATTGTACATCGACCAGATGTTTTACTTATTAATTGTTTTTTGTCATCAGTTATTACTCCTGTCCTCTTTGTTAATATTTGTTTGGGAATCATACACCGTAAATCCCTACTTTTTCCCACAAGAACGTATTTGTAAACCAAAAGCTTTACATAACAGCTTAATCGAGAAGGTGGAGCTTATTGGAGAATAAGGGCTTACCAGAAAGACTTAAAATCAGACTTGGGGATAATACAAAATACAACTAAGTTCTTTTGCTTATAAATCTTCATTGTACCCATATCAAAACTCTATTCATGGTGTTCAACATGTCAGTTAGGTAAAAGAAACAAATCTTTGGCTTTGAAGAAGCTGGAACTCTATGTAAAGAGGTATTGTAGTGAACCGCTTCACACAGATTCACACACTCTCGATCTTCAGAGGTCCGGTTTTTCCTCGACTTTCTTACTCCCTGTCCTTCTGTAAGTGTCTGTGAAGTGATTCCCCGCATTTCAGGCTTAGAAATGAGGTTCCCGGTTGAATGTACATCTATTCAGTAGCCCTTCTGGACTAGCCCATAGCCTTGGTATGCGGTGACTATTCAATAATAAGTTATTTATAAAAGCTCCAGTCTGTGTTTTGTTGCTCAGTTTGGAAACAGGACGAAGGAACTACGATTTTCAGGATTTTGAAGGGAAAAGTGCCAAATTTTGCGCTCTTCACCAATTATGATAAACACTAGGTCCAACGCTCTCACTACAGGTTCGTTCCACTGCCTACCTCATTGTAGGAAATTAACGAAGCCCTAAATTAACGTTCCTTAAATTAACGCGAATTAAATTAACGCGGTTAGCCAGAGACACATTGAAATAAGGATTAGATTAACGCGGTTAATTCAAACTAGGATACATGATGCATTTAATGAACACAGAAATAAAACAAGTTTTAAATCCATTACGATTATTTTTTAACCAGAACCGTTTGAAAGGCCTGGAAACTTACGTGACTTCTAATTAACGGGTATTTTATTAACGCAAATTTTAAAAACCGATCTAATTAAGTGCCGCGTTAGTTTCCTGGAATAAGGTATTTGATGTAATGGAAATAGTGACTACGAGAAGAAGCCACTTATGAGGTGACTCGAAACACATTTTTAGAAATAACGAAGTGGGATTAAGTTTGGCTATAATCCTAACAATAACTTACTAAATAAAAAAGTAGCTAAGTTATTGCAAATTTACTATGTAAGACTTTATAATTACTAACGTATCTAAGAAGCTGTAATACAAGTAACCCAAGGTCACTAATCTGATAATCGATTGTATCATTAAGGTAACAGGGATCCGATAGGGAAACCTTTACCAGGACTGTATCATTGACTAGTGCCTAGTTTGGTTGAGCAGTAGAAGTCAGATTTGTGGGAAAGCGGTCACGTTTGTTTAGTAAGGTAGAGAAAATGCAATGCAAATATACCAGTTAGCAAGCCAGCTTGGCTAAGACCTGTTGACACCGTCTCACTCAAGAATATCATACTTTAGAGAAAGCCATTGCCCCACTTATCATATTTGCATCGAGCTATATATTCACGTAAATATTTTTAATGGGGGCATAGCTCGGAAACCCCTGTTAGTATGCTATCTCCCTAGAAACATCAAACGTAGCATGAGCACCTATAAGGAACGTAGAAGATTTTTGAAAGCGCCTTTGGTACGTTGTGTGGGGTGGTCACGGCACCAATAGCAGTGTTGAAAATTTACAAAAAATGCTACAACAACCTGTTGCTTTTAGAGTCAAATCTTCACGGACTTACTTTGGATTTCACTTACAAATTGCGACTTTCGTTGGAATGAGACATAGTTTCACAGTGAAGACCTTTTAAGGAATAATTATTATAATATATCCAACAACTAACTATATTTGGAATCTTATACCATGTTTAGATACCGATTTCTATGCATATTTAGAAGCCATATTTAGAAGTCTATTTGAATTGGAAATTTTTGTATTAAATTTAAAAGCAAGCAAGACGTAGAAAACGATCACGTGTTATGCTGACAAAATGCTATCTGTGATTTTTATCAAATATTTTTATCCAAAGTACGTGAGAACTACATAGGACACCGAATTTCAATCGACCGTGCCTACCCTTGGTTCATTAAATCGCAGTTTGTTTTTAAAAGTAGGATAATCCAGGGGGTTTGTTAATAAGGGATGTTGACACGAATCTAAATTAGAAACAAAAGTTTAATTTATCAGTGTTAGTCACAGCAATCGAACAATTTATGATCTCTGTTGCTATTAACTTTCTCCGTGTTAGTTGATTTCACAAAAACTGTTTAGGAAATGAAGGGTTTAAAAACAAAATGATTTTCCAAGTCCTTGTCAGGTGGAAATTAAGGCACCCAGTGGTCATAGGAAGACGTACTGAGACGTATAGAGCTGTTAAAAGAAGCTACAAAATATGAACAGACAGTCTGAGATATTTGAAGAAGGAAAGGTTTATTACAGTAGGGTTGGGAGGAGAGAAACAGGTCGGATAACTTGGGAGTGTCAGCCGTGACTGGAAAAAATCTGTCATCTCCTTCCTTTTCTTCTATTCTCAATCAATGCTACTAATTACTTTCACCCTTTTTCAGTTTCTGACTTTGATCTACCAACTTCTGCCAACTCTGATTTGGAACCTCAGCTCGAAGAAAGCCATAAATTTCTACTCTACGCCCTTCTTTGAATATCAACCAAAGCTCTGTTCCTTTGTCTTTGTTCTTATTTTTTCTTTGGGAACCTTTTACTTTGTTGTCTTTGTTTATGCTTTGTAGTGTATGCGTTGAGTTACACGTTTCGATGGGACAGCGTCTTTGCTGTGTGTCTTCACTACCTAGGGAGCAGATCCGAACATTTTTACTAGTCGACCCTGAGTTGTATGGTAAATGTCACTTCTAAAATACATTAGTATAGATGCGCCGTATAAATAAGCTGTGGCTTACTTTACCGCAAAGTGTCTTGGGTTTAGTTTTGGTCCCCAACCAAAAATTAAAGTGTTTGACATCCTTGAGTGTAGACAGAGCTTTTACTTCTGGCTTACTTGGTAATTTAATAACGTTTGAAAACCTTTGTAGACACGATTTTCCAAGAGAATTGCTAAATGGATCTTCCCCTCCAGTTTAACTGCTCTGATTTATCTAGCAAGACCCGCAATGATTAGAAACTTTCTCGGGCACTTTAAGCCAAGCTCTCTCAGTTTGTCTGCGAAACCTGTTCTCTTTTTATGTTCTACTTTGAGGACGTTTGTAGTAACATTATGATGTTGTAACGAAAATGTCGTGGCAATACATTTGATGCTAGGGCAGGTGTGTTGTGGCTTGGGATCTCCGACTCTGACAGCGAAATATCTCGGATAGTATGAGAGTGCTAGTTGCTAGTAAGTTGAAGGTATAAAGTGATATGGGGCCAAAAATAACAAATCTCACTTCCTCCCAGTTATAGTTTGTATTACTCCTTGTCGCGCGAACTACTAACGTTTTACTAACACCACAACCGGTTAAGATTTGTTTTATTAACAAGTTCACAGTTTTTTATAGGTGAAACTGAATTATGGGGAGCGGTCTTCGGGTATGGTCAAAGGCATGGCCTACTTTCAGTTTAAATTGGGTGACTTCTCGGGTGGAAAAAGAAGTTTATCTCAAACTATACCTCAAAAATCATGTAAACTAGGCATGTGTCACTGACCAATCCTTCAGGTCTGTTGATTCTTTTAAGGTCTGTTGCACATTTGTTGCACATTTCAAGCAATTGTGATACTTCTGAAATTAATAGTCTACCACTTGTAGGTATCCATCCTTGCAAAAGAGCGGTTTTAAGAAGCCCCAGCCCTACTAGTGAGTTGAAAAATAGTAGTAGGGCTGGGCAACCCCTGCGTAAAGCTATTACACTCTTCTGATCTTTAATAGGTATTACCAGGTACATGGGTAACATAGCATAGGTAACAACGCGACGGATATAAGGGAATACACTTCTCAGCGATCCAGGCTCTTGATCTCTTCAAAATATTCCTAAACGTCCTATAAAGCGAGAGTAAGGTGTAAAACTTGGCCACCATCATTCTCACACTAGCATCATATGTTGAGAATCGGTTGCGTAAACTTACCATTACCTTCCAAGGCTTTTCTTATACCGATAAAAATTCAACTGAAGCAAATCTATAATTAGTTTCATTAATAGAAGAAATGAAAGTACCTATAATTTCACAGGAGAATTTTGAAAAAGATTTTGAAGTGTTACAAATTAAAGTAGAAGCAAAAAAGGCATTTTATCTGTTGTAAAAATTAGCAACTTGTTACTTAAGTATCGTAAGATCTTCCCATCAGCAGTTTTCTTACTTTGTACTCGCACGCTATTGTACATCGGTACCTACAACAACTACTCAGCAAAGTGAAGAGTAGCATAAAGTCAATTGATATCTGCGTTCTTATCATTTTGTAATCCTTTTATCACAACCGTTCTTCTGTGGACTTCAGATAAAGGTTCAAATTTTTCCATGGAAGAAACAGAGTTTCTCCCCTAGGCGGAACGCTTCAAATAGCATTTGCTTAAACATTCCTTTGCTGATGCTTTCGCCAGACATAGATAATAGCAGATAGTTGCGATGACCAAAAGAGCGAGTCAAAGTGGTTGATGTAGATTTAGGATTTCCAACCTTCTAGTCAAGCCTTGTCGGGACATTTGATCACGAACTGAATAATTCAGAGCTAAGCCCGAGACTTACTGATGACTCTTGCCGTAAAAATTGCCTTTTTTTCATGTCAGAGTACTTCCAGTGATATTTTGAGGTGAAAAATACTGCTCTAATTTAGTTCTAAAATTCAAAAGTTTTAAGTTACTATGTCGTTGTATTGGTGTAGTAAAATCATAGTATTTTAAAAAAGACTGACTAAAATTCTATAACAACAAAGCCCGTTTTACATGATGGAGACTAAACCAGAAACATTTACCGTAGATCTTTCTAAACTTTCCTGAGCCATAATGAATAACAAATCTGCGTATGGATCAGGTGGCTCCAGGTTCGATTTGCGGTAAAGTTTATTTTCAATATCCAAACATAACGACTGACATAAAAATAAAATGAGTCCTTACTTACAGAAAGTGTTCTCGTTGCGACTTGTAGTCGCCATGTTTAAACTTTTGACTAAAGGGCATAAAAAGTTAAGAGGAAACATGTTCCAGTGATATAGATTTTCAGACGTCAAGCCGATTCTTGTTTAAATCAACGTCCCATGATGTCAGTCGTGACTTTACAGTGTACGTCATGCAAGTATGATTCAACGGGACAAACCATAGATTATAAATTAGCCGTTAGCAGGAATGATTCAAATGAGAGTAAAAGAAAACCTTTCCATAGTGTTTTACACGAAATTTCTTCTCCAAGGTCGTCTCAAATCATGGCAAATAACGAATGTATTGATAGGTAAAACGTTATAGTAACCAAACGAGGACAATTCTTTACTTGATGAACCCGTTAGACAGTTCATCATCATCATCACACGTGAAATGCCTGATACAGGCTTGGGCTGCACATGTCATTCAGAAATGTCGATCTCGCGCACAACGAAACAAGTGCTCTGTGCTTTTTTCCCCTCCATCTCGGCCAACAATGCCCTTTATCGTGTCCAAGTGTTTTATGTGCTGCTGCCCTCTGTACTGTTTGCCGTCAATTCTTCATTGCAGCGCAAGACACTCTAACTTTTCTTTGCGTATCACATGGCCCAGAAACCGACACTGCCTGTCCTGTATAGTCCAGAGCAGTTGCTTCTGCACGCCAGCTCTACGCAGCACTTCCGTGTTGGTGACTGTCCACATATGATATGGAATAAAAGTCACTAGGAGGGTTTATCCATACATGGCAACCATTAGTATTTGCGTGACTGTATTCGCCCTAAGCTAGGCCGCCACGCTGTGAAGAATTCTATTTCATTGCTCTCCCGTAGCTATCCTTACCTCTCATCGAACTGATGTGACTACTGATAACGGTACTCCAGATTATGATTGTTAGGATTTTCCAAGAATGTTTTCGTTTTTGAGGTACATTTTGATACAATATCAAGGATTTTTGCTTTGACTTCGTAGCTTATATGAAGTACATAAACAATATCACCGTGATTCTATAATACAGCATAGTTTGTAAGCAAATGTAATCAAACACTCCCATAAGGTATATTCTCATTACTTTGTCATTCTCATGATCTGGACAATATAGTAGTCAAAGACGTAACATTGGAATACAACAGAGAAACTACATTTTCCTTTCCTAAAATGTGACGAGAATGAGTAAATGACATATGATCAACTAGCAGCATACCAGCAACTATTTTTTGAACATCTTTCATCTCAACTCATCTTCAACATCTCTTCAGTCTTATTTCAAAAGATGAAAATTCCAATATAAATAGAAAAATTTGATAGATAAAATGCGACAGAAGAAGATAGCAATGATAATTGTAATAATGAGGTAACATATTGGTACAAAGAAATAGCAGAATAATCCTACATGCATTATAGTTCGCAATGTGAAATGATAAAACAAATCAGCAACAAATGGAGTTTATACAATATATCTTGAATAAGTCGTTGGTGACATGAAGTAGCACAGTTAACAATGTTAGGTGGCAGATTTTCAAACAATCATAGCCCCTCCCATCAAATTTTTGGACACCGTCCTTGCGCAAGGAAACACAAACTTTCACCACCATCAGCTGAAACAGCAGGAGCAGCTTCCAGACTTGACGTGACATGCACACAAGTCGCGAGTAAATGCTTTGATTTATGTTTTCGCCTTTAAATCACAGAGTTTCTGTGCTTAATAATTGGCGATGGTGGGTAGTGCCCCTAGTTACTCCCTGAAAATTAATTAGTACTCAGATGTTTTTTCATATTCTTAATATACTTGTCAAGACCTATCAATTGATACATAGACTATGTTTTTTGAGCACTGTGCCGACTATACTTACACGTCTCCTCTTGGGTTCTTGGCATGCCATGCTTGGCTTTGGGTATGCCATGCTTGGCTGTGGGCATGCCATGCTTGGCTGTGGGCATGTCATGCTTGGCTGTGGGCATGCCATGCTTTGCTTTGGGCATGTCATGCTTGGCTGTGGGCATGCCATGCTTGGCTTTGGGCATGCCATGCTTGGCTTTGGGCATGCCATTCTTGGCTTTGGGCATGCCATTCTTGGCTTTGGGCATGCCATTCTTGGCTTTGGGCATGCCATGCTTGGCTTTGGGCATGCCATTCTTAATAAATTCCCTGCAGCTGCAACAAGCGTCACTCTTGCAGGTCTCGTAACAACAATGTTTGTGAACGATGACTATGAAGCTAAGGAATGGCGATGGCAATTTTAAGAGGAACGAGATCACAACCTGCTATTATCCTTAGGAACGTGCTCCAAAATTTTCAATGTTTACGCGGTCCTTGTGGCATGCTATGAAGTCACAGATTGTATTCAGCAACAAAGCCTTATGTGGAACTCGCGTATTTGAAATACTCAGAAAAAGAAATCATCGGTATATATTTTACCGCCCAGAATACACTTTACTACACACAAGGGAACGAATTTTTATTTTAGCAAAAATTAAACTGATTAAACACTGCGGAAGGATGTGACGGTTGCATGTACAAGGTGGAGGAACAGAAGATTTACGTCAACGAAGTAAACTTCAGAACGAGTTACTTTTGTTTACACAAAAATGGTTTACTTACTGATATATAAGTGTTTTTATATTCAAACTTAGTTAGATGTATAGAGTTCTTAGAATGGTATGGCGAAGCGATGGTCGTAAATTTTCTATAACTTAGAACCGCTGTGTTCAATTCAGCTGTCTTCCTTTTATAGGGACATTTTGATAATATACTCACGTTTTCTTTATCACTTTGCAAAGCGACTCCTGACCGTCACATTTCTCAGCGCAGTTTGTGACGACAAATATCTCCTCAGTTAATCATTTGTAAAACTGTCCTGGTGAAGTTTACATTTAGCTCAGCTCTAAAAGCTTTCTCTAAGATTGTTCAGTTATTAGGCTTATCATAGTTCAATTGTGGTCTGGAATATGACGAGTCTCGTATAAGCTGATAAGAGACCAAGATTTTCGACTGTCTGTCCTCATAAACAAAAGTTTGATCTCATCACGGTAACAGCGTTTGAGAACGCTTTTATCCACGTCTAACATCCAATAAGAGGATTTCATCACGTTGTTGGAAATAAAGCCTATCGTTTTACTCATGTAAGCTTTGGTAAAAAGGTGTTCTACTCCTCTCATTTCCTCTCATTGTACCGCAGACGTTTTCTATCTTCACTCCAGCGGATTGCTGTGACCAGTGTCTGGCGAAAAGGTTTAGCACGACCAATCCGTTTCTAAAATCAAGTCTTAAACATACATTTGTCATAACCTTAGAAAATTTTGTTCGCTACTAAAAGAGTAGATTCTATCTTGACTTTCTGAGGATATACAAAGATAATAAATCTGATGATAACCAGCCTCAATTTGTGTGTAAAATTCGCTAGGTAGGGGTCTAGCAACAAACACTTGAACGCCGAATCGTACAAAATCGATGCTATCATTAATTTTCTTACTAGTCACACTATATTTCCGCTGGTCACTAGTAATATTTATTTTTCTGTGTTGTTTGTAAGGCTTTGATTGATATTCTTAGTTACGCCAAATAATTCCAAGAGGCTACTAAATTAAAAGGTATTACTTAGAAGTTGAAATAGGCTCATAGTAAGTTAAGACAATGAAAGATGTCCCGTAAGAATATTTGGAGTCACATTGGTTACAAGACCAAGAAGTTGGTAGAGGAATCTACAAGAAAGATGTGCGTAGTTAAAGACGATTTCAATGGACTTTAAAATGTCATTGACTGCAATTTGACAAATATGAGGTCTGTTGGTCAGTCAACATAATTGTTGCCCTGGTATAGACCAGATAAGCTGAAATAAGTGTTTCGAAGCACCGACTAATATATGGAGCGCTTTTTCATTACACTACTTCTCGGAATCGTCATAGAATTTTATTGTCGCCTAGCGAGACACTATAAATGAAACGAATAAAGAAATATAGCCAGGTCATTGGCGAGTGTAACGGGAAATGATGGCTATGTTAAGTAGTTCCACCTTTCTGTTGATATGTGGAAATTTATTTGAAGGACACTTAGCAATCTGTTTGGACCTCGGTTTTGTTACAATGCTCTAGAGCTCTGCTAAGTAGTGACTCTAGCTCAGCAAGTGGTATAAAAGGCATTCTTCTGGTTGTGGTTGAGAAAGGACAACCCATGGCTGTAGTTGCAGATGATTTAACAAACACGAAGAGTGCATCAACGGCAACCACACTACACCCGTAAACAGAGGGGCTCTACAACATACAGACGAAGTGGAGAAGATCGGACCTAAATTGGTATGTGTGAATCTCATTGTGTTGTCAGATGTCATCTACAAGGCGTTTGCTGCTAGGTTAAGTAGATTTACATTATAACTTATTTTATATTATTGTTCCCTTGTCTTTATGACTCCTCTCCCTGTGAATTTAGGTAAGCAAAATGCAGTTTTCAGAAAGTAAGGCCACCATAAATGACTTTTAATGACCTAGTTTTATGACCACCTCGTGTCCATTGGGATGAAGTAAATCTCAAGTAACATAATTTGTCCGTGTTTCGGGATTTTTGCTCGGTAGATATTGATTGTGATTTTAATGCAGTAATTACTCGCAAACATCGGCATGCAGCAAACAAATTTCCTTCAGCAGCGAACAAATCTTTCGCCTTTTACTAAACATTTCCGTGGAGGAGAGCATGCTAAAGAGTCTATAAACCAAATTTTTGCCGTCCTGCCCTCAAACAGGGTATATACCTCCCTGCTCATCAGGAGGTCTATGAGAGATCGCAAGACTGGATTAATGTACACAGGCAGGAACATTCTGCGTAATGTGTTTACGCCACCGAGTTAGAAAAACAGAAACGTTGTAGTTGTGATGCATCCACTTTCCCCACGCTTCTGTTGAATAAAATACTACTTATATATGAATACAGATTTTAAAAGGTTGCCATTGGATATATGCTGCTGCAGTTAGGACTTAGGAAAAGTAAAGAAATAGCCAATTGTCTCCAAATATATTCATTTTAAATGTATTAACAAACTTTCGGCACTTCATGTAGAATGGAAGTCATGATTGAATTACCAAGTCATACATTTTGTCTTGCATTTTACATAAGTACATGTCTTGCATCTTAAGGTTAAAGTTATTAAAGCAATCATCAAAATTCCTACGGAGGACAGGAAGAGTAAAGTAACTCTCCATGCTGCAAGGGGTATTTAATGATGGGATATGATGACAAAGGCAACTGCTGCAGCATCGACTGATCTATCGCTGCCACGTTTACTCAGAAGTTAACAGTAGGGTAACGGCTTGCTTCTGTCTCTTTTTATCTCGTCTGATTTACAATCATTCTTTTACTATTTCTTACTATTTCATTCAGGTACACGTCTTGCCGTTTCCCTCCCCTGTCATATGACAATATTTTCCAGTCTTTAAACTAGCTCTCACTCTCAAGATTTTTGTTGCAATGGCATACCTCGACCCACTAGCTAGAACCACTTTGCCTCAACCACCCACTTTAAATCTCGTGTGATGAACTCACTTGACCTTTGGCTATCTTACTGTCAAACGCACCATCACTAAAGTGCATGGTAGACAATCATTTCATAGAATCTAGATCTTGCCTTCGTGTTTGTTTGGTTTTGCTACCAACAAATAATGCTTCTACACATGCGCAAGAGATGTTACGAACTTAAAACCTGGACTTTATTAATTGTTAATGACGTCCCAGCCTTCGCAATACTCAAAATATGTCGTGAAAAACGAAATTCTAACGGTGCAAAGTAGATAAAAAATAAAAAATAATTGCTTCGAATGCCTGGAGTGCGGGTTCAAGTCCCGCTGGGTACAAACGTTCAAGTTGTCTAATTTCTCTTCAACGTGAAATATTTATAAATTTCTTTACCTGCAAAGGGACTTAATTCGAAAAGACACAACTAAAAATTGACGCAAGTTTGTTCGCTTTTAAGGGCTGCTAGTTAGTTTGATTTAAGCTAGAAGGTGCCCGTTTTCTTTTTTTTGCTGTAAGTACTTTGATAAAAAACTATAATCAAAAGGCAAGATTTCTGTACACAGTCATTTAATATGTATTTACTTCTTGTCATTGCTTGTTTACGATTTAGACCAGGAATACGGTGTCTCTTAAAAAAGTACAAAAGAGTGTGATTTTATCAAAAATCTCCTATGTATTCGTCTTTCGTCTAATTTAATGTCTTCTAGTATTTGAGTAATGGGTGAATCTCATTAGTCAAACCTTGTCAATTTCTCTAGAAGTAGGTGAAACAAAACAGAGTTGTAAACAGCAGTGGCGTAGGGTATCACTTTGGACCAGACGTGCTACAAAAATAGTTTTCTCACAATTCTTTTAGTAGGCCAGGTTTATCTATAATAGTACTGTTTTGTCTTTGAAAGACTATCTCGACTGAAAATCTACCCATCTATCTTTCTCGACAAACCTAGAAATAGCATCATTGTAAAAGGATGCCCCTACCCTTAAGCAATGAACTATTTTCCCCTCTGGATCGAGTCATTCAACTTCGACCATTTTCAGCCAATGCGCGCTCTTTTTCGATAGCACGCCTTTTTTGATTACAGATATTGTATCTAAGTTGTACTGTTTCCCTATGATTCTATCGTTTTTAATAACATTGAGCGTCGTAGCACGACTTGCCTCTACAGAAACTGTACACTTCAACAAAGAAGAGTAACTTGGCTTGTTTTTTTCTATATAGACTTGTGACAGAACAGTGAGATGGGGTTATTGAATGACCTTTAGGTTTGAAAAGAATTTCCAACATTTACCAAATGAGAAAAAAGCAACTTGATTAACAGTTCACTTCACCTAGATTTGATATAATGAAGAGACTAGCAAATATTTAGAGAACGTACAAATATCTATTTTTATGAGCGTGCGGCGCACGCCTAGCACAGCTGGAGGATACGCCTCTGGTAAACAGCTTTGTTTCTGCGGGTCTAATATTGTCCGACACATCCCACCATGCATTTCATATCATATTAGTTATTCTCGGTGCTTTTTCATAGAAATAGCACCATAGCTTAAGCTCCTGACTCTCCGCATACGAGAAATCGACCTCGTTGCTTCTTAAGTGGATATATAAAGGTTCCTCTTTATCATTTGTAATTCTGATAAGCCGTTAATGCTGTAGTTGTAAAGGTCGGGCCCTTATCGAGTTGTCACAAAAAGGAGACATGACAGTTATCTACTGGGGTCGTATAATAGCAGCTATTTGAAAAGCGCTCAAATTTAATACATCATTTGTGCCTCATGAGTCGTTTCTTGCGAATAATTTCTACCTCATATGCATCTGATGGTATTTACATGTTCTCAAAGTTTTGCACCATGATCCTAATCTTTGGTTAATCTTTCCTAAATGCTACAAATCAGCTGGGGGTGTTGGCAACCTTCTCGTGGCCCCATTGTTAGTAGCTAGACCCTAGATGTCCTAGTGAACTAATGCCAACACAGTACGTCAGCGTACTGCAAGGTAGCAGCCCTACCAGCTGACTAGCCAGCGCAGGGCCA
>JAAAKL020003076.1:0-24083 GCA_010016065.2 Carybdea cf. marsupialis auct. non (Linnaeus, 1758)
CTATCAACCACAGTATGATTTAAAAAATTCTCATCAGGGTCCACTTCTGATGTGCTCAGTGGAAAACGGCTCAACATATCGGCATTACCATTATCTTTTGATGTGCGGTAAACTATGTTATAATCATATGCTGAGAGAATAAGTGCCCACCGCTGCATGCGAGCAGCAGCTAATGGAGGAATACCCGACTTTGGTCCAAAAATTCTTGTCAATGGTTTATGATCTGTGACCAAAGTGAAACGCTTGCTGTACAAGTAGAGGTGAAATTTCTTAACACCAAATATAATGGCCAGACTTTCTTTTTCGATTTGCGCATAATTGCGCTCAGCTGCACTGAGTGAGCGAGAAGCATAGGCAATAGGCCTTTCAAAACCATCTGCCATACGGTGGCTTAGTACAGCCCCCACCCCTACTGGGGAAGCATCCACACTGAGTACAAGGGGTTTTGCAGGATCAAAATGAACCAATACATTACTACCCATCAGTTCTGATTTGGCGTAATTAAAAGCCTCGTCACATTGGTCAGACCACCTCCACTTTGTATGAGATTTCAAAAGTGAATATAGTGGATACATCTTTGTAGCCAACTGAGGGATGAATTTTCCATAAAAATTCACCATACCCAAAAAGGATTTCAGTTCTGAAACATTAGTTGGCCTGGAAGCCTGCTGAATGGCCTCGATTTTACTCTGGAGAGGGCAAATACCATCTCTATTTAACTCATGCCCCAAATACTGCATTTTGGGTTTCAAAAACTTGCACTTGTCCTTGTTCAAATGCACATTGTGGGTAGCAAAACGAGAAAATACATCTGACAGTACCTTAATGTGTTCATCCACTGAGGGTGTAGCTACCAGAACATCATCAATGTAACAGAATACTTGTGGTAGCCCTGACAATATCTTGTCCATTGTTGCCTGAAAAATGGACGGTGCCGTCTTTACCCCAAAACAAAGACGCTTTGCTACAAACAGCCCCTTGTGGGTATTCAAAGTCAGGAGTTTGGATGACTCATCATCCAACAGTAACTGATTAAATGCTCCTGACAAGTCCAATAATGAAAATACCTTGGGTTGGTTCCCCCCGTCAATCAGTTGAGCAAGCATGTCCTGTACATTTGGTAGTTTGTAATTGTCATCTTCGATGACCTCGTTCAGTCGTTTGTAGTCCCCACACACTCGTATTGAACCTTGAGACTTCTGAACGTGCACAGTAGGTGAGGCCCAGTCACTATATGGTACAGGAGCTAAGATACCTGACTTGACTAGACGATCATACTCTTTCTCTACAACGCTAGTGAGTGCATATGGCACTGGTCTAGCCTTCTGAAAAACCGCTGTGGCCTCTGGCTTCAGCTTAATGCTGGCCTGAAAACCTTTAATACCACTTGACACCGAAGAAAACAAATTAGAATACTTCCCAACTAAATCGTCTATAGTCTTGCTAGCTTCAGTATCTAATCCCGAAGAACTCGTATTTACTTCCATAGGGGAATGTAAAACAGTATTCTGGTTACCAGCAACAATACTTGGCCAATCCAAACGAATGACAGATAACCAGTCGCGACCTAGCAAGGAGGGTTTATGACCCTCTACTACAATCAATGTTAGCCACACTACTGGCGAATCCCCGTACCTAACTGGTACATCAATATACCCTAGCAATGGAACTGATCATACGGTTTGGATAAGATACTAGAGAAGTATAAATATTTCAGCACAAGGATTGGAAGCAAGGACCCACGCACTTGAGGTATGCACTGTGCCAACGGAGCTATGGTAAACCCTGATGACAGAATACTCTAGTTGTTTACTTCGACGTTATACAAATAGGTTCCTCATCTCTCTAATAGGTTTTCATAGTTTACCATTTGAAGACTGTTAGAATTAATTAATAGTAGCAAAAAAAGCTAGAATTCAGTTGTATAATATGTTTCATTGATTTTACTATCTCACATTAGAACATCGCAAACAATTTTGGGAGAAACTGTTTTTCATACTCATCAAAGTAGGCATTTAAAAGACAACCAACATGTATGAAGTTAACAGTGAGCTGTAAACGACAATTTAATATCAAGCCTCTTAGCTAAAATTCTATTTAAAATAGTAGCTGTCCCCACAACGTAACAGCTACTTACAATGTTGGCCGACAGAGGAAAGTTCAAAACCGTGTACGTAAAACGATCTGTCAGTAATACTAGGTACAAAAACTGAGCTTCTCAGCATTCGGGCAAACAACGTAGAAGCCACGATATTCAATATGTTAATTAGATTTAATGGCAGATACCTTATTTGTCACGTCAAATTGATACAAGCTAGTAAGGGCTGACGAGCACAAAGAAAACCAGTGTTTGGAAGAGCTCTTTAAATGAAGGAGGCAACCAATAAAATGAGGGAAGGCCATGAAAACAGAAGTTCTGAGAAGATGCTTCGCTAGACAGTCATGCTGCTTTCTAAGTCACTTTTATTTAGCTTAATCTTCGTGTTTCTTAAAACGAACATTTCAATGCCCTCAGAGTGGATAATACTTTAAATTCCATGCTAGGGTGACAGATTAAACACGTTCAACGAAAACTGCTCAGAAGCTGAGATGCTTTAAAACGTGTATTTGAGTGCAGGTTTATTTTCCTCTTTGAAGAAGAGTTGTGAAGGAAACTCTACTTTGTATATTTATGTAAAAATCTGTAGAATAGACAATCAAGCTGACCCTAAAAATCTATCCGAGACCTGCTGAACATATAGATATAAATTGATTGAGGCTTCACAGCTACCATCAAAGGCCATTACAATTACTGAAATAAACTTTTCCTGAACTGAAAAAAAGAGAAATTTATGATACCCAAAAAAGAGAAAGAGAAACAAGGCAACTAAAAGGACCGATTCGATTTAAGTTTGATTTCTCAATTCCTATCACGTACACAAGGATAATTATGATCAAAAACAAAGTTCCTTACCTTACAATACAGTGCCAAGTCACTGACATACTTTAAAGTTAATATACCATCAATAAAGTTGATTGCGTTTACAGTTGAATTTCCAGGGAGTATTAGAGGGAATAAATCTGAAATAGATAGCCAAGTAGAATCAAGCGTTTAATTTGTACCATAAAATATCATTATCCAACCCAGGAATTTGCACAGGAAGATCTGCAAAGCGCATTGACTCTAAGTCAGTGACAGTTGCTTAGATTTGGTTAAATCATCGCTGTAGAAAATTAGTTGTCGAGACTCTCTCATCACTGAACCCATAAAAACATCAAGGAATTTCTCAAAAAGAAACAGCCATTTGCAAAAATTCTTCATCAACTCATCAAACTCATTTGTTCTTCCAGGGCCAAAGTGTTGTTGACCTCTCCTACGATGCAATTGAGGTGGACTGCAGTTGCTTCGAAGTTCTCGTCCAAGTTCTCATTGGAGCCCAGTTGCAGACTGACAATATATTCGATTATTACAAACTTGCTCATTGCTCACAGATCTATTTTTCCATCAACATACAAAGCAGGGAATTTGACATAAACTACAACAGCAAGTGTAGCGAATGGAGAACAGAACTTTAAGACGGATCTCCACTAGGCGGGAAAAGTAGCCACTCCCCTGACTTCCCCCTCCACATTTTTTGCCACTGCCTTCTGGGCTATCTCCAAGTGGTAGCAGAAAAAAAGAGGTTAAGAGAGGCAAACGATCCAGAAAACCTAAACATGGACGACACTATGAGAAATATTCTGTGCTTTTTGCTTCTTCTTAACCGTATTGTATCTCCACACGGATTAGAAACGAAAAGAAACGGGAGGCAGCTAAAAGGAGGTTGCTGGGTACAACCATTTTATGCAGAATCGGAGTTGAAAAGTTTCTTAGAGGAGTCCATACAGCGGGTTACAAAGTGACCGACGCGTCTAGAGCAATAGTTATCTGGGACATGCAACTGACATTCAAGACTGCCTATACTATAGAACTCCGTGAATCTGATCATCTCACGATTTTTCCATCAGGCCTTTTTACAACTCTCTTTATGGTTGTATTATATAATCAGCTCAAAATTCAATCGACTCCATCTAATGAGATGCACAATAATGCACAATAACTCAACAAGTATCTTGGAGTTTCCGGCTACCGACAATTCCCTTATGTTTACTTCCTAGGGCTTATCCATAAAATGTGCTGAGATGACTTCATAAATGTCACGTTATAGTGAGAGGAGCACTTCATTTTCATATACTTGAGATATGTGGTCCAAAGTAATGAACTTTCAATAGTTAGTTTTCGACTTAATGGAGGTTTTACTTTTCAACCGCATTGTTGAGAGATCATGGTTGTAAAAAATTGTTTACATTTTACTGAGATTTGATTGGTTAATTTATCGACTAACATTGAAAAGTAGAAGTGAGTTCTACTTTTCGACATGCTACATTTTCCGCCTCATCTACAACTATGCTGCACAATTATCATGGGTATCGGCGGAAAATGTAACGGCTGCCATGATTTTCCTCTTAGTGGCAATCCGGTTTTAACCCTAGCAAAGATAGCTAAAAATCGCCTCAGTCTAGAAATGAACAGTTATTGTTCAGATAATCTTCTTGTTTTATTTAAGGAGAAGGATATGAACGAAAGCATAGATCTGAAGGAAACTCACAAAAACTAAACGCACTGTAACAGAATATTAAAGATACAATTGTTAATAATCGAGCTCTTGTAACTATGGTCATAAAGAGTAGCTTTGTTCTATAATTATTCATCTTTGCTATATAATCAACGGTGCTTCTTCATGAGGGAAGGTCGCTGTGATTAAGATAACGAGGTAGATCATCTATTTAAAATGTGGTATGCACGCAACGTTTCCTCCAAGAATTACCCTTTCTCTTACACTCAATAGTTAGCATTTGTTTGTCACCGATGGCCTTTGTACAAAGACTACTGTAACCGCCTCCTTTAGAACATGAACTGAGACTTTTGTGGAATGAAATCGTTACTAAGCTACAACTCTTGTGTATGTACGCACTCGGTTAGGAAACCCTCTCTTATGTATGCATGCGTACAAAATCACGTGCCACTTCCGTTCCACTCCTGTGTGTAACTGCTAAATAGATGGACGATATCAATAAGTCCAGTAACAGAGAAATCCGGATAATGAGTCTGAGATAATCGAGGTTTAGCTATATACGTCAGCGTGGTAAACCATCACAACCCAGTAACCATGTTTCCTTCAATAGAATCAATTTTCCTGTATTTATACGTTCAGCATGGTATCGAAGCTGTCACATGATAAGTCATCGACATGCAGGCGAAAATATCAATGACAGCAACAAAAGACTTTCGCACCGACTCAAGAAACTGACACGAATGAACTCTTCCCTTATTTGGTTGTTAACCTGTATAACTTACGCATGTAAATCTTGTCAAGAAGGAAAGTAAAATGAAGGCTCACTCTATCAAAACGGTACTTATGATCCGCATAGGAGGCAAAATTGTACGATTTGAAAACTTCTACATCAGCCATTTTATTTGTCTATTCAATGCCGACTTCTCCATAAAAAACAGGGACTTTTGTTCTTATTTGTAAGCTAGAAGACTTCTCCACAATTTCAATGCGGCCACCTGTTTAAGTTTTTTACCTCTGAAAGGTGCATGAATTCAAGTCCCTCGAAAGAAATTGGTTCTACATCCACTTGGTGACATATTGGCTACTTGTAATAGAATGGCAAGAGAATGACTTGACAACAGCAACGGTGTAAACCACATAACATTGACATAGCAACAAATGCAGTACAAAGTTCCTGAGGTACAAGTAGAACTTTCTACCTAGTGTTTGAAAAAACAGTTGAATTATGCAGATCTCCTTGCAACCTTGCTTTCAGAAAGAGCTTGAATTTGGCTGAAAATCACGCTGGGTTCTCTCGTCGATTTGGACGTCCTAGTAGTCACCTCTTTAATCAGCTGCAAGATCTACTCAGGGTTATAGGATGGGTGGAATCAGAAGGGTCAAAGAAGTATGAGGTCGACCCTATACTTCGTTGGGGCTGAGGTAATGGGAGCGGATGGAGAGAACTTTTCCAAATCTAACATATATATTTTTTTGTCATATATATTGCCATGTCTATGACTTCCAAGATCAAAAGGATAAGGTTGATGAACACGTGACAGAGTTTCGGTATATCAAGCAACCCATGCATTGACCGAAGTTTTGATAAGTCACAGAATTAAACAAATATTTCGTAAAGGCCAAAGGCTCCTAAAATGCTAACGAGAAATTGGGCATTCATGACGCTGTGGGTGATTTTATCAGCAGCAAGGTGTAATAAGGAAAGCATTATCTTAGCCCAGCAAGATAATAATTTCGTTTTTAATGGATATATACCTATAAACGAGGAGACTATAATAACGTCTGACAATAATGGGGCAGTAATGGTTTGCTACTTTTTGGAAGTGATGCCTATTTGCAAGCTTTCCCCCATTACAAACTGCAATTGTGATATGCAAACATTCCTTCCACTGTAGCAGAAGTATATATGCATTTCAGCCATTAATTGCCGCAAAAGGATTTCGTCTTCTTGCACTTTTTTTTCTTACTATCAACTACAACCCTAACAGTATGAGACCCTTTCATTATTGGGGGGGGGGGGCATAACTTTTGTACCCCAATTTAAGGTCTAAAATTTGAATTTAGTAGTTTAACCAAATAGCTAGATATCGGTGTTTTGAGCATAAAACATCCACTTTTGGACCTAATGAGCAATCGTTTTTGTCGAAATACTTGGGATGACACAATGCCCCGCAGGATGATTTGCAGGGAAAAAATGTCAATTTCTTGTACTTCTACTTGTTTACTTCAAGTTTTCTTATAAAAATTGTCACACCAGTTTTGAGAATGGGTCAGTCGATCTTTAAGATGAAATATCAATATATCTTGGAAATGTAGAGTGGCGCAACAATATTCGATTCTAATTTTTAACGCTCTTTTGGTTCTAAAAAGTAATTAAAAGTTGTTCTTCTCTTGTTATTTTAATATTGTTTTATGTAAGATATAGTACAGTAGTAATAGTAGCAGCATCAGTACTAGTAGTAGTAATAGTGGTAGAAGTAGTAGTAGTAGTAGTAGTAGTAGTAGTAGTTGCAGTAGTAATAGTAGCAGTAGTAGTAGTAGTGGTGATGTAGTAGTGGCAATACTAATAGTTGTAGCAGTAGTTGTTGTTGTTGTTGTTGCAATAGTAGTAGTAGTAGTAGTAGTAGTAGTAGTAGTAGTAGTAGTAGTAGTAGTAGTAATATTAGTAGCAGTTATTAGTGAAGAACAAAGGATAGAAAGAGAAAATATATCAGAGTGTTTTACTTTGCCTTTCCCACACGTCATCATTTAGGGTCCGGGGCCATTGACCAGTTGACCATTTCCTTATGTCCGATTGCAATCGTGATGCACTCCATTGTTGTATTAGTTATTCGATGTTTTGTGGCTTTCCTCTATCTCTCTTGACCAGTATATCCTATCGAGCAGTACATAACTGAAAAGGTGGTCAGCGAGCACCACACAAACCAAAAAGTACAGTCCTCCTTTAGAACATAGTTTGGTACCCTCTTTTCTCCAATATCAAATTACTTATTTGTTCGTTTGATATGAGCGTCACATACAGAACAGCATCTTGAAAGTACTTATTCTGATGAAATCACTAGAACTTCAAGTCACAGCTGTGTGAATTGTAAAACTGGAGGGGTGTAAAAATTAAACATTTTATACGTATAGTTGTATCAGTACTTGCTTTGATATCTAGTGTTTTTTGACATATCTCTACGATAACTATTCTTTTAGTTTTAATCCTGACACTATTTTGACCTACGGGATACCAAATTATGACGTAATCCTCTGGTTTTTTTCATGTTTTATTGAGTATCTAACTTTATCCGGAACTTACGACATTTTGGGTAATCATAGGTTTTACTACGTTCACTGCAAAACTAAATCAAAGTTACATAGTCACCCTTGCAATTATCAACTTGTTACATCCTCTCTTTATGACAGTTCAGCTCAAACTACAATAGAACAAAAGCTGAGAATAAATAAGCTTTAACCTGCCACAACTTTGTATCAGTATAACACGATGGGCCTTCTGTATGTTTTGAAGATCAGTTATTAAGCGCCCCCTCCCAAAGCAATTATTTTTTAATTTCATGCGCATAGTTTGAGTTTTTGCTGAGCATACCTCCCAGGATCTACCCACTGTCCACCAACTCAATCATCAGTTTTCAGTTTTGCTTCTCCGATACCTAGCGTTTCTATAAACTTTTCTTCTTTATGGTTTGCAACAATCCACATGTCTCATGCTTGAGTATTATCAGAGCTTGCATCAACTCTTCTGTAGAGCTTACCTAGAAAGTGTGTCATCAGCATACCAAAGGTTCGATACTGGTTGGAACTTTAAGCTTCCAATTTTTACGATGTTAAAGAGGCTTTCAATTTGGCGTATTGTCGCTGAATTACACCTCTAAGAAAAAAATCTGATTTCCGATCCCTCCAAGATATTCCGAAAATTCTCCCCCCAAAAAGTTTCATACACATGCCTCAATTCATTTTTCCAAGTTTTTGTTGAGAGTCCATGTTTCACATCAGTATAATGCCTTAGAGATAACAATCGCAAGTTAGATTCAATTAAATTTCAATTGATAGCTTTCTCTCTTTCGAAATTTTATCTAGTCAAGACAATGCACTTGTTGCAGTTCACATTCTTGATTTTACCTCTGTTGTTGATGTTCCTTCTTCAGCTGTTGTCGAGTTAATATATTTGAAGCTTCTAACCTTTTTCAAATCTTCACCCTTCACTTGGACAGGCGCACTGAATTTCATTGGTGTCAGTATTACTATCATCATTTTGCTTTTTGATGCACTAATTTCCATACCATATCTGTTCGCAGCACTATCAATCCTCTCTGTCAGTTCTCTTTGTTCCTCTTCAGAACTGGCAATGATGTCAATGTCATTTGCAAACCTCAAATTGGAGAGTCGTAATCCATCGCATTTGATTTCGCTTACATAACCCTCCAGTGCATCTGTCATTATTTATTCAAGAATGAGATTAAACAGCATTGCTGAAAGAATGCAGATCTGTCTTACTCCAACATCCCATGTAAACCAACCGCTGTAATCGTTATTCACCATAACTGAGCTCTTTGCTCGCTCATAAAGAGTTATGATCAAGGTGGTAATGTTTTTACACTGGCCATACCTGGTTAAACGCATTTTTAAAGTAACTGAAGTTATGAAAAATATGTTTCTGATGATTGTGGTATTTCCCACACAGTACTCTCAGGTTACTTATCTCTTTTAGTATGCTTCCATCTTTCCGAAAGCCAGCTTCTTCTTCTTTTAGTATTGCTTCTATGCAAGATCCATTTTTTCTCTGAAGTATTCGAAGCAATACTTTGCTTGAGTGATTGATGAGGATAATGGTCACACAAATTCATTTTACCCTTCTTGTATATTGAATAGCTTTCGTCCATTGGGCTGGTAAATCCTATTTGCTTAAATATTTATTACATATTTTCAGCATAACGTCTACCATATCTTCTCGTCCTCCTCTAATTAATTCAGATGATGTGCTGTCTAATCCGGATCTTTTCCATTTTTAAGGCTTTTATTGCTTCTTCTACTTCTCCTCTTAGTATTGGAAGTTCATCATCATGATGCTGATCGATGTTCTCTTGTAGAATGGTCTTATCGACTTTTGCTTCATGATTTTGCAGATCTTCATAGTACTCTCTTCATCTTTCAATAATTGCTGCGCTATTTGTTAAGGTCTTATCATCCGTGTCGTTAATAACATTAATCCTCTGTTGAGTTGGTTTGTTTAGGATTTAGGTAAGTCATTCTTCGATTGCCTATGTCTCTTGCTGTATCCATGCCCTTTTTGTTTCGTCAATTGTCCTTTTGGTTTCTTTGTTAATGCTCCTATATTTCTGAAGACGTTCGTCATTTCTACACCTCTGCTGTTTTGCCTCTCGTCGAACGTCACATATTTAAAGCACTATTTGTATACCTTATCAACATTTT
This sequence comes from Carybdea cf. marsupialis auct. non (Linnaeus, 1758), assembly GCA_010016065.2. Lineage (NCBI taxonomy): Eukaryota > Metazoa > Cnidaria > Cubozoa > Carybdeida > Carybdeidae > Carybdea > Carybdea cf. marsupialis auct. non (Linnaeus, 1758). Next base: position 10,029 of record JAAAKL020003076.1, read on the forward strand.
CCTACTAATACAAGCGTCTTTCTATATCCAATCTTAACATAAAGTCACCTATGCGGTTTCGTTTTTGCGCTCATTGTCAACTTCGTCCAGTAATATTGTCATATTGACAGGCTCTCATAAAACGGAAGACTACAAGACGATTATATACAGGATTGAAGCCAATCACATACTGGGATTCCTCTTTTGACAGATTGCTGCCACTTCATTTTTTAAGGTTTCATTTCTACCTCATACGTCAAAAAGATATTTCGCATTTGTCATACATGAATTTCCGCTCAACTTCAACACTGAGATTCCCAAAGCTAAATATTTGTCAGCTCCATTTCCCGTTTGCAACCTCTTAATTACCCGCAAACATACTGTTTATGTTGCATTTCCATACACTGATCGACGATAGGAAATAGAGTATTTCATGTGATACTTATAGCCTGTAGTTCTCAAGGGAAACTTCTCCACCAAAAACCATTCATCTGATTTCAAATGTTTGTTCTCAAGTCTTGTTCCAATTACAATCACATCAATTGCACATATGTTGAAAGTTGTAATAGTCGATTGAGCTGCACCACATAGAGTTCTTTCTAATGCCTGTGATTATTTTTAGGAAAACACTGTTATGCAAGTTGGTCTACAACCTAAGTTGGTAAAGTTCTGAATTTGGAAAACTTTGGTTTTACTTCTTTTCCCTACTCCCTGTAATTAATTCCTTACTTGAAAATGTTTACCACGAACTTACTTTATTCATCAGCTGATTGCTCAGATAAGAGAAACACCGTAGTCTGCATACACGGCGGAAATAATTGGAGGTTTGCGAAAGCGAGATGTTATAGCTACCTGATGTTATCATGTTTGCTGCAGAGCACAATAGCTTGAACTTTTCACTTTCAAACATCACGGAAAAGATAAACTTGAATTACTTATCGTATTGTGAAACAATATGTAGGAAACAGTTGTCTAAATACAGTGCACACCTGCCACCTAGACCAGAGAGGGGAAAGCCTCTTTAAGGAAATCGGGCTTTTGCAACGCGTTGACTGTACTGGAGCCTGAGGTAGATTCCCCCTTTTTCCTCCCATGGTTCGTATTAGCAATATTGACACTTTGCAATTAACTTTATTCTACACCCGGGGAGGGGCTTTGGACCCCCCTTCCAATTTCTTTCGTATAACTTTTTTCAGCAATGCTCTAAAGGTATCAAACCTTCTGACATTTACTTTCTGTCTTTTTGGCATCAGGAAATAATATTTTGGCAAAGTTCAAATCTGTAGATCCTCGCTTGTCACTCCCTTTAAAAATTGCAGTCCAATGTCTGTCTTCAAAAAATTCTGCCTTTAAAACATGATTTGGTGACAGTTTTAAATGTAAATAGAAAAGGCCGTCTTGCTACACGTTTAATGAGCATCTCAAGTATCAATAACATTTGTATTTGAAATCATTATATTTACACTTTTACGTATATGTATGCTTACTGTCCACAACCCTATTCAATCTGTTCCTGGAGATGATCATGGCTGGGGCATTGCACGATCACGAAGGCACGGTCAGCATTGGGGGCAGAAAGATTATTAGGCTTCGGTTTGCAGATGACCTCGATGCAATGGCTGGAAATGAAGAAGAGCTGGCAGCGCTGCTTGAACGCCTGAATAAAGCATCAATAAAAAGACCAAGATCATGACAGCTTCCCCTAACAGCTTTCAAAGATCCCATCAAATCGACAACCAAAATTTAGAGCCAGTTTCACTTTTCAATTACTTAGGGTCGATCATAGGCTCAAGACTTGAGGTGCTAGCCAGACCAGACCCTGAGTGCAATGAGCAGGTTCAACATTCTGTGGAAAGACAAGAAGATTCAACTAAAATTTAAAGTCCGACTAATGCACACTCTTGTCTATTCGATATTTTTGTACGGATGTCAAAGCTGGGCACTTACTGCAGCTGGACACTTACTCCAGCGCCGTATACAAGCACTAGAAAGCAAGTCCTCTTGAAGAATTCTTGGTGTCTCATACAGAGATCGAACCACCAATGAGGAGATTTACCGACAGATTGCACTAGCTATAGCACCGTTCCAGCACCTACTCGACACGCTTAAGGAGAGAACGTTGCGCTGGTTTGGACATGTAACAAGATCAAGCGGCATTAGTAAAACCATATCACAGGACACAATGAGTGGTAAAAGAAGAAGAGGTCGACAGCACAATAAATGGTGCGACAACATTTACAAATGGACAAGACTCACATTAGAAGAGGCCCTACGTGCAGCAGAGGACGGAGAGGTGCGGGAAAATATTTATTAGTCAGAGTACCGCAGCGCCCCAACGACCTTCAAAAACGGTTACAGGATAGAGAAGAGAAGAAGAATATATGTATAATGACCGATGGCTCAAAATAAGTGCTGTAATAAAATAATAGCATACCTCTGTTGCAGACAAAGGTGATGAAAATCAGGAGAAATCGTCAGGAAAATGGAGCAAAAAATAGCAAAATAACTCAAAACACTTTTGCACTTCCTTTAAACTGAAAATTATATATGATAAAATCCCTTAAGTGAGTATTCTGCCGACTAAAAGCACTTGATATGAACCAAGAACATGGCGATTGCCCTTACCTAAAGTGACTGTGATATTTCTATTCGTCGAGATTTTTCATCTATCTGTTCGAAAAAATGTTCTTTATACATGTGAAAAACGCAATTTGTTTCAATAAGACACAAATGCAATACAGGAAAGCTTCCGCTTTTAGCCTTTACCATTTTTGAAATTTCATGAGATGTAGAAGGCGACACTCCAAAGCCCCCTGTAGGAGGATAGACGGACAACCTTATGTAACAATAGTAATCACAACTATGAGTCACCACCCCACCCCACCCCCTTGTAATAACGTATATCTCAATAGCTCGTGTAGAATAGGTTATACAACGCATAGGAAGTCTTTGAATCTAAGAAAAAACACAACACGAGGACGCTACTAAGAAACGGAGTAAGAAATGAAAAGAAATTAGGTTCTCGGGGTCAGAAATGAGTGAGGGATCCTTTGCTTCGCAGGATTTGGCGTTAACTGCTAACATAGCACTGACCACAAGATGCATTGTTCTGTGGCGAACACTTTCAATCTCAACCTGTCCCATTGTAAGATTCCTTAAACAGCTGTTAGTCTTCCAACTCGACAGAACCGATCCTATTTGGTGCATTTTGAAAACAATGCGAACACTCGAGTGTTCTTCTAACCTACTCGATGTTTTATTCTGGAACTCAATAGCATGGACGATGGAAACATTGTTGGCTATTTTCTTTATTCTTAACTTATGTAAATTTACGCAGTTATTTAATCCTACTATTCACTAAACTTACAGTTACAAGACAATCAATAAGCTCAGGATTTCTCGTGGAATTTAACCTTAGCCTGCATTGAAGCGATGGCCCTAGAAACAGTATAGAAGGTGATAACCGTTTAAAATCTTTGTTTTAATCTAAAGACGGAATGGCAGTTATACGAAAGTCTAGTGACTCGCGACAAAGATTTAGCAGTTTGGATCAGCGAGTTCTTGTGGCAGAAAAGTGATGGCTTGGAACTCTCAGGTAAATCAACTTAGTTTGGCACACTCTCAGACCTGTTCAGTTTTTTCGTTAGGCTAGTCGATCTCCAATTAGTATTGTACACATCAAAGGTTTGATTCATGGGAGAATATCTTTACAGAATGTCTTTGTTTTGTTAATGGATAAAGCAGGCCGAACTTGCAATGGATGTCCATACTAGCTTGTAAGAAACTCAAGTTTTGCCCACAGCAAAAGCAGCTGCTCTGAATGACAGTAAGAGCATTATACACACATAAATATTTTGCTTTAAACTGAAAACGAACCAACGCTACAATTTTAAAGTAAGCAATTAAGATTCCACCAACATCGCTGGTTATGATTAAAATATACGTTTCCAAACACTAACTGTTAATTATCCCTATAGGGTACAATTATATAAGTCTTGATATTAGTATTTCTTATTCGTTCTGATTAAAGCTCGACTTTTGATTCTCGGTAATTTTTAGTTTTTCATTTTGGCAGCCATGCTAGAATTCAAGATAAACATGAAAAACAGAGAATCATGAAGTTGTGGTGCAACGAAAAGTAAACATTACCTAGTTTAAAATTTTCTCATTCGGTTTACAATAAGGTCTCTTATTTTAAAAGCAGTTGGAAAAGGTAAGATTAATGTCACTATGAAACAATACCGTAGATATATTGTGTAAGGCTACGAAGCCTTTGCTTGGAATAACCGTGTGTCATTTATCTGACAAAATCAATCTGAGCTTACTGTATCATGGTGTGTTCATATGACCTTATTTCTAACCTGCCCTGGCATGATGATAGTCTGTCTTATGACACAATTTTTTTGGTACACAATAGTAAGTACGACCTGAATTATTGGGTTTAGTTTTATATCATATGTCCGTAGTGTAATGTGTATTTATCCTCAAAGTCACTTTTCAACGTCTTTCCTCGGTTATTAGTACATTGGTTAGTGTAAGTCATAAAATTTAGTACAAAAAATAGGCAGTCAATGTTTTTATTACGGTTGTTTCAAATTATGAGGTAATTTACTGAAATGCAAGGACACCTCAGACTCCAAATGCACAGTCTCACAGCCTCCATCTCTCGTAAATAACTTGTTTGGAAGAAACTAACTTTGATACACACTTGTTTAACTTTTGTATCAATTGGGTGCCCAAAACAGCAAAACATTAAATCTGAAGTGGAACTGAAAGTCAGGAAAACGTCTGTGAGGAACTGTAATATTTTTTCCGAAAGCACTAGAAATTAGCATTGCCGACAGCACCGTCTCCTTCTATGGATGGAAATTTTGAGTTGATCATAAACTTAGTGTATTGTAGTTTATAAATGATAACGCTTTACCTATTTACAAACATATGCAAGCACCATGAGATTCATCACGATTTTGAGGTTAGTTGAAAGTAATAAGTAATATTCCTTCTTTTACTCACCAACCATCAAGTCCTAAAAGGAAGCAGTCACCGCAGGGCTAGAAAGTCAAGAACACTATCAAGAAATGTGACTCTCCCAGGAAGTAGAATATGCCTGAAAACAATGATAGTGCTAAATTGTATAAGTATGATCACCTCAGTATCACATGGAAGGTCAAGTCACCCTTTTACTTGACCGTTCTGGAATGTGTTTACCTTAAAGCAAGAAAACCTTTGCTTAAAAACCTGTCTTTCAATCAGACCTCTTTGCGTAACTATGTAGTTGGAGCAGACACTGATTACTCAATACCAGGCAGCCTCAAAGTTGTTTGTCTCTTTTCAAAACACAGCTGGTTATAAGTTACGTTCTGTCATGTTCGTATTCAATTCTCGCGGTGTGTACTCCAAGGGTTGTCAGACGAAGAAAGACTTCCTATACAAAAATAGATTAGCTATTTTGGGGCTATCTTGATGTCCTGTACTATATACAAACCTTGAACAAACTCTAATCGTTACAGTAAGATACAGTTCATTTGTAAGTCAGTTACTTACTGTTACCACACAAATGAAACATGCAACTTTACTTATTTCTTTCCTCTTTGGAAAGAAATCACTGCTACCACTTTTAAATGACTTAAAGATTGACTTTTGGCCACACCCACACTTAAACTGCTAAACCCCTAGGATTTTTTTGAGTTAGGGTTTCAATTATCATTACGAAGTGCGTCAGGTTAAGCGAATGTTACTGCCTCTTGATAAAGATCTTGTAAATTTTGGAACAAGAACGAGTCTGTTTCTTAAATTGGCTTGAATCACTATCACAGCTTTACCTTTACATGACAAGTTTGTGTGACTTTCAAGTAAGCGTTCTTATCATTATCATCATTATTATTATTATTATTATTATTATTATTATTATTATCATTATTATTATTATCATTATTATTATTATCATCATCATCATTATTATTATTTAAGCATGGTCAAATGTCAGTAAGATAAAAGTGGTACCGCGGCCATCAAAGGAATTTACTAGGGCTCCGATAGACAAGAGAGTTAACAAGATAATTTCAATAAAAAGCTGAAAACGAAAAAGTAGCAAAGAAAAGAAGGTCAAAAATAGGGGGCGTCTGAGCCCAAATTGTTATGCCTTGAAAAGTTCTTTTCAAAAATTTTTGAATTCTGAAATTTCTCCATCTCTTCGTTTTGGACTTACTGGTGATGTAAAACACCGACTATCACTCTCGAGATCTACAGTAATCTCCGATTCTCTTGATTATTATTTCTAAAATCTCTGATAATGATAATAATAATTATCCTACCATATATGTACCATATCAACATTTACACCCTTCGCAATTTCAGAACTTGTTACTAAAAAGAATATACTCTCGCATTCTCAAGATTATTGCTCTGAAATTGGCACCTCTTTCGTGGGGGGCGGTGTACTTTGGTCCGGGGTCTATTCTCCGGAATCTATCTAATGATCCGAAGTCGTCGAACATTTCATCTAAATGATATAGTCAGCGGTGTGGATAAGGATTTCCTGCATGGGAAGGCTACCGTGGAGAGAGTACGGCTGAGTTCAACTAAGCAGAGGCACAGTTTGACATCACGATTTTGAAATTTTTTAATTATGGGGAAAACCTCAATTTTCATGTTGCCCTATTAGTGAGAACGTCAGTGGCCAAAATTGAGAGTGATATCCTTTCCTAACACGGAGATATCAGGTTTTAAAACTCAGTATCAAAACCTTATTATTAACTAACTTAAGCAACCAAGGAACATCAACAGACTCTTGAGCGGAGATTTTTGAGATTCATAGGTCTCTAGTTTAAACACTATATAGATTTCAGGTCCGGTATTTTGGGAAGCAAAATTAAATTCGATATGTGTTGCGTGCATCACCGGTGGAAGGCTTTGATTCATTTAGTCTCCGAATCTTTCTAGTATGGAAACAGAACAGGGACAACGTGTTTAGCAACCTTGCCAACCAATCCAGAAAAAATGAAGTTGCTGAACAGTTCTACTATTTTAACTGCATCTCACTTAACACTGTATGATGACCTTAGTTTTAATTACGCTGTAATTAGGAGTGGTGGATTAAGATGCAATACCTTGAACGGAGTGTCTGCATTCCTTAAGGTTTCCTCATCTCTCTAACTGTGGCATTGAAACTTAAGATTTAGTGCAAGCACAAGATTTTCTCGAGAACTTTGTCTAAAAAAAGATCAAGCTTTGCAGGAACGATGGCTTACCTAGACCTTGGAGGGCAATCACCCCTAAACCTGTCTTGTACACGTATGATAATGACATACGGTTCACCTAAGTAGGTCTACCTGTGGCTTGTCTGGTGCTCACCTTATCGACACACGGAACAAAATTTAATAGTTAGTAACGCAATTTCGTTTTAGGATTCCACAGTTCGAAATATATGGGTATGAATTAAAGCCACCTTTCAATGTCCATCTGTGGCAGAAATAACTCCCTCGAGAACGTAGTGCACATGCGGTAGGTCATCTGCGTCAAAACCAAAGTATATCTGTTATTATACTGGGATTCTCCTTGATTTTACATCTGATTAACTACTGAGGTCACCGGGAACATACCTAAGTAGGCTTTCTAATGCAAATCTCTACTAGAGCCAATAAAGGTCTTCTGGGGTCTATGTGTTTTTGTGCTGTGTGATGCTTGCATAGGCGCTCTTTAGGGGTCACGATGGACTGTGTGTCCCCCTATTTCTGGGAAGTTGAAGTTCGGCCTAAAACGATTACCCATATTCAGGCAAAAATGAGTAACAAATGTGAAAAATTTCCGAATTGGGTTTTCTGGGAAAAAGTTTGAATGCCAGAGCAATTCAGATCTCATACTCGTGGAGAAAAATTTGTGCCCAACGAAAAGGTCTCACACGGCCAGGGGATTATCCCATTGGACTCTATATAAAATTTTTATATACAGTTCAATGGTTCATCGTTGGTTAGTTATGATTTTCAAGTGCATTAGATTTTAGTCGTAAACTATATAAAATAAACTCTATATGGCTCTATATATATACTCTATATAAAAAGTTTTAAATACAGTTCAATGGTTCATCGTTGGTTTTTTCAAGTGCATTAGATTTTTGTTAAAACAAAGTGGGAGGGTCAGCCTCGTCTTCATGCGAAACACGAATCCCAGATGATAATAGCTTTTGGCCATGAAACAAGCTCGTCAATTTTAAGATACAAGCATTTAAAATAGGCAAAATAGTAGAAGTTGTAGTGCAGAAGCACTGTAGTGGTAAAATACAAGATGTTTCTATTTGTGCTTACAATACTCTCTTCTATTTTCCAAAGGCTGTCAAGAGGATTTAGGCCACTGACAGATGAAGATAGAAGTGCTAGTACGACTGACATCGACAAGATAAGATCTGAGTCGGTCTATATTCCACGTAAATCTAAGGTAACATTTGCACGACTAGATTCAGATAGTGAAGTGCCAGAGAGTTACGTCGAGCCTAAAATTATGGCTCGTAGAAAGGAGTCGATGGTTGGTGTGGAAGGGTCCGGTAAGTGCATAGCAGTCCTTACCAGTGGAGGTGACGCTCAAGGTTAGTGCACAAAAACCTCTGTTAAATTTAATTTTGAGTATTTATCGTGTGCGTTATCGCAGGTCATGATGCATCATACGATGGATTGATTGATTGCTGTTCTTTCAAATTTTCAAAGGACCGTAGAATATAGGAGAGTCAGCGTAATCTAGGCATTTCTTCGGATGATTCGTAACAAATGCCTGCAGAAAGAGTGCATCGATGATAGGAAGCTCCAGATGTTCACAAGTGGCCAGACGTGCACCCTGTCACTCGCCGACGTGTTATTGGGGTCATTGTTATTTCCAGTTTATTGCCGGCGAAATATGTGAAGCAGATAACGTATCTACAAGGCACCGTTGGTTATCATATGGCAGAATGTGCAAGGGTGAAAGTTTTCTTGTATAGTAATAGCCGACATCAAATTTCAAAAGTTGACAATATTCAGAGTACTTCTTCGCATATGGCCATAAGGATAACCATATGTATTTACCCTTAAATAGCGAATGGGAACGATTCATTGCAAGGGTGTGGCACACAGAGGGCCGAAAAACTGTACCAGTGCATTTTAAAAGATACTTATAGATTTCCTTGATATATTAGATTCCATAAATCTCCAAGACACTACCTACTACATCCATATTTGCCTTGGTTGTCTGAAGGTAACAGATGTGTGCATTAGGAATTTTCTTAGGCGAGGAAAAAAGAACAAAATTTCTCAAAGGTTTAGCTCGTTAAATTATTAGGTACTTTGCATCACCATATCATTAACACTAAAACGTAACAGAAAGGCCTTATGGTTGAGCTGCTTGATTATTACAAGCCCGTAGCATGGCATGGCACTTCGGGGTAGGGGAGAATTACTAGAATTTGGGCATACATCGTGTACCCTCATAAAGAACGTGGAACTTCTCAATTGTTGCATGTTGTTGATATTTTTCATTTAAGTTTCAGTATCTTCACTGGAACCTTGAATAGGTCCTTTGATGCTACTAAGTTTACCTTTGTTTTGTTGCAGTTGTTTTTCATAGACTGCACTAGAACTTTCCAAGATGGTCTTTTGGTGTCTCGCAGCTTTCAGATAATTGTAACTGGGTGTCTCATAAACTTTTTTACCCTTTTAGACTTTGTACTGTCCTGACAGGATGCAAACTTCACATATTGTTTTACCCTTCACATTTTTTAGGTACTCTGAGTCCTTTTGTTTGTTCAGTCAAGATTATTACTTCCCAGCCCAAAATACAGGGCAATGATGATCAGACCTTGCCCAGCAGAATTCTACCTCCTAATAGAATTAATTCAAATGTAGCAATAAAACAAATCACCAAGGGCATAGCACACATTTAAAATTGAGACAGAATAAGAAAGGTATAACAGAGCAATATAATAGGAGAAAATGGAATGGAGTGGAAGGAAATCAAAGGTCAAGTGTTTAAAATGACAATAGAACAGGCAACACATTTTGATCAAGAAGCTTTTTGCTAATCTTATCAGTTGATATACATTGGTAAAGAACCAAAGTACAATGAGACTATTTATACATGTAGAGAGGATGAAAATTAACAATATGCAGACATACAAGAAAATATAACATGATGTTTGGTTGTGCTTAAACATTGACAATGTAAACACAAACTCCTTTTGCCCACATAAGCTAGTTTGAAAATGTGAAATATAGATAGACTCTAGCACAGCAAGGTGAAACTGGGAATATCCCATACCGGTACTTGAAATTCTAAAATGTCCATTATCATATCTTTCATGGGGTTTAAAATTGTTCACAAGATTCTGCTTAGTCCCAGATTGTCCTGTGGGTGCTGTCTGTATGTGATCCCCAGAATATAGAATTAATTATATTACTGGACGGTGCCCCATATGGGCCCAAGCGTAATTTTGTAATAAGATTTTTAGGATGATCATCGTAATTTGTGAAATGAAGTGGTGTAGTTATTTCACTGCAATACGTAGTTCAAACCATTGCAACATGGTATACATAAGTATTATGTTAATATTTAGAAGTACATACATCAAGCCTACATGTGATTACTGTGCATACAGAGTGGCTAGCGATCATCGATTACTGTTTGTTTACGGTTGACGTTCATTAGGGGAACAGCCTATTGTTCCAGACAATCTTATGTTGTCACGGTATGCAAGACTCAAACCATCGATCGTAAATACGTAGTCTATCGTAATTTACATGTAGTAATAGTTTACTTGCAAGACTACTTAATTGATTAACATTATGACGTACTTGTACTTACCATTTTCCAATCCATAAGAGTTTTATAAGCAAGTAGATTCGTACGAATGGTCAGTTGAGTGGTTGACATAGCCGATTATCTGTTAATCACTCATGGTTCACTGTTTCGTGGTTACTCGCAGCCGTTGTTTTGATTCCATGTGATAGTTAAGAGAGAGTGGTTCCTACCCGTTTTCTACCAGGAAAAGTCATCCAAGTGTCGTTCATGCTGTTGCTAAAGTGTTACTTGCACCCAGTGTCGAGCCGTCGTCGCACGCCACACGTTACATGTAGTCCACTCATTACATCTGATCTTGCTGGCTGCTTTCTGGAAGATAGTGACTTTTCCTCTCATATCCACCTACGTACATGCTGCTTGATCCTGTCCGTAAGTCTTCGGGACATATGGCCTACATATATATCCCCACATAGACACTGGTATTGATAAACTACATTACTTTGTTGAAGGGTAGGCAGTATGTCCTTCTGGGCTGCAGGGTGAAGGGGTCCGCTAATAGACACAATGGTTAGATTGCTGGCAAGGTGTAACACTCCATATTAGTCTTCAAGAATCATCCTGGAATTTTAAAAAAGGCCTCATGATCCTGTAGTTTTTCTGGAAGTCATTTCTTGAAAAATAGGCATTACCTTAACCATTCATTATACTTCCAGGAACATGCTAGGGAAGTGTGGTGTCATGCCCTCCTTATAGTAGGCCTATTATTTTATAAAGTAGAATGACCATCAAAAGTTGTATGTATGTCTAGATGGTAGAATATGATGATTTCAAATTTATCAATGAGGACATTCTACACATCCAAAAGCCATGCACTAACTGGTCTATTCTTGCCTGTGTCCCTCAGCTCAGCACAGCACATCCCTCAGCACATCCCTCAGCTCAGGACAGAAACAGCTCATAGAAGGTTTGCTTTCATTTTTGTGGCAGAACTGAACACAATGATTTGCAATGGTTCTGGTTATCTTATCTAGAACTGGAACAATGCAAAGTCACGAAATGGAGTAAATCAATAGGAGCATATAGTGTCTTAACCATGCCCACATTTCAAATTTACTAATACATATTGTAAGATTGACATAAAACATAAAACTCACTATTTAGCAGCCTGTATTATTCATAATTTTTAGGAATGAATGCAGCAGTTAGGGCTGTTGTTCGAATGGGTATTTATGCTGGAGCAAGAGTATTTGCAGTTTATTGGGTAAGTGCTTCAATATAATAGAAACCAGTTCCCTCATAATTGTTGGAAGCCACTTCTACTTTAACTTGTGAAAGGAATTTTAAGATCTGTGTATTGTGTTATAAGTGATTAGCCTGTCACATCTTTTTATGAATCACATATGAAGACTCTAAAAATATTCAGAATGAATAGCTATGTCATGTGAGAAATAGATATTTATACATACAAGTATATATGCATAAGTTTATGCTTATGTTTATATGTATCAATGTATAGTAGTTATCCAGGATATGTATGTAAATAGACATATGTATAAATACATATATACATAGAGATCTATGTAAGAATTCAAAAAGACATTACACACCTTGTATAGGTAGATGGGCAACTTACACTGATTGCCCTGGTGTTTGTACAGGTAGAGAACAGTAATAATACAGGAAGAAAGACAACTTACGCTTCTTGCCCTAACAGTTGTACAGATAGAGAACAGTAATGATACAGGAAGAGGGATTGAGTGCTTGTCATAGTAGTGGTATAGGTTGAGGGCAGGGTAATCTAAGTAATTTAGATTACCCTGGTTGAGGGTGGTTACCCTGTTGTCCCCATTCCTCTGAATAAAATAGCTAGGATTTTTCCATAGTTTAATTGGCATAACTCATACAACACATTTAACATGAATGAAATGTCTAGTGGCAAATGTTTTTAGGCAAACTACTTGGTTCTCAACTAACTGTTAATTGAAGCCTTATTGCATTAATTTTGTGTGTCATCAGCAGACAGTATTCCGTATGTTATCACATATACATGGGTGAGAATAAATATTGCAAATATAGTTTAATGGACTCTTTTCACTAGGGATACCAGGGCCTGGTAGATGGTGGAGAAAACATTAAAGAAATGAAATGGGAGTCTGTGTCAAACATAATACAGTTGGTAAGTGATTTACATAAAAAACCTCAGGGTATCAAACTATATGATGATGTTCAGTGTTTTAGTTTCCACAAGTACTAGAAGATGCATAGCTTTGCCGTAAATGTGTGTTTGACTGAAGTAAATGATAATGTTCATGATGATAATGATGATGGTGATGATGGTGGTGATGATGATGATGATGATGGAAATAATGATGATGTGATATTAATGATGTTGTTGATCATGGTATGGGTGTGAAGTTGATGGCAGTACCTGTAAGTCATTTGGTATAGTTGATTATTATGTTAGTCCTATCTTTTAACTGTAGCATTTCCATACCTAACAAGTACTGTTAGTACTGTTAATAATATTGATTTTACTGGATGTGGTACCCCAAAGTTTTGTTAACTAAAACTTTTATCAGTCAGAAATTAGTAAACTAACTAACTAAAATCAACTAGTAAACCAGGCTAGAGCAACTACTCTAAGTAGTCTCTGTATCAATTAATAACCCATTACTAAGTGCAAAAGTAAATATAAATTTTGGAAACAACCACATGTCATTAATTTGTGATGGCAAAAATTCCAAAATCTTGATTGGGCTTCATTCAGTAATGTATTGTATATTGTAAAGATTGAGAAATATTTGATGTGAGCCAAGCTACAAAATATATAACAATAGAAGAAGTTTTTTGGAACACATGTCACAAACATTTATAGTGTACTGTTTGCCATTTCATTAATGAAACAGACACATTCAGCAACAAGGATCTTACTGTAACATTTGGGATTTACAAAGGCCCTGTGCATTACAATTTAAAATTTGTTTATTTATTACAGTCTACAAGTTGCAGAGTCCAGTAATAGCACAAACCCATTTATTGTGGTGTGACGTCACATTAGCGATGACGCAACATCAAAGGCGATTTGACCGGGCAAGGTTGAAGCTGTTGTGCTAACTCTGTCGTTTGCCGGTAGATACAGTCTGTGTGCCTTTTGAATGTTTCACATCCACACGCATGATACCTGCGTTGCCTTCTGCTGTCGAACTAACAGAAGGAGTGCCCACACTCACAGAAACTCGGATCGACGAGCTAGCAGCTATCTTCAGCTTCTTACTCTTGGTTGGAGGTTGAGATTGCTCTGTAAGCAATCGCCTT
>JAAAKL020003077.1:0-24081 GCA_010016065.2 Carybdea cf. marsupialis auct. non (Linnaeus, 1758)
GACACAGTTCACGATGCCGGTAATGACATTGATCAACAGTGTCTACGGGGTCCATAGACAGCAAAAAGTGTTACAAACTTATCATAGAGGTATTAAACGTAAGATCAGCACAGTTCTTCCAGGGCCTGCCATGACTATGTAGTAGTGTGCTTAAATGAGGAGGACATTAACAGCGCTTCACAAAAACATGTCTATAGAAACTGAAGATACTTGAAGCCTTCTTGAATAAACTGCAAAACATCCCTTCTCCTACAATTAAACACATGAGTTTCTGTATAACTTTTCAACGAGGAAAACAACTGGAAATGAATTGGTTGAAATTTTGGTTAACGGAAGACAATATATCGAGCCTCCAACCTGAACTACCAAACAGCAAGCCTGAGTGCAGTTAGCTACACATTTTCACATATACAATCCTACAACGATGAAAGAATGGAACTTAATCTGTTTACTCACTTATTTAGATTTAAACATTGTAAGAACTACGCTAGACTTCGTGCATGATTATTTGCTAAACTAGCATTAATGAAACCAATTTATCGAACACAAACAATACTAACTTACAGAAAAATGTATTGGTTTTACTACATGAACTTTCGAAAGATTTATCAGGTTATGGAGTTATCTTACTAAACCAAGTAAGTTGTAAATTCATACTGTGCCATGCAACTATGCAAGTATATTGCAACTTATCTGACGGTCTCTTTCAACAGCGAATAATCTAATACCTTCTTAAGAGAGCAAACGGGTAGAGTTAAAAATTAAGAGAAAGGCTGAAAGGTCTTCTGATAAGGTGATTAATATCCCGAAAAGCAAGAAGGAGTTATATTCCGAAAAGGAAGCTATGTTTCGAAAAAAAAGGTTTTCTATTTGTCGTATTATTCCTGCTTGTTAAAGGTCTTGACAGCTTTTAACAATTTTTTGCAATTTCATTTCAACAAGATTTAAAATGGCCAATGTATGAATTACGACCTTTGACAGATATTTCTGTACTGCTATACTGGCATCGGCTTATGGAGACTTTATCAATATTTCTCATTTTCTAAATTGCAGATATAGAGATTAGGCACTCATCTTACAAATATTGGCATTTGACCAATATTTTGCCTTCCTTTTGCTTTCAGGAGCTTATGACTTGCTGGTACATGGGCTTTATCGTTGTCATCTTTCTTAGTTACTTGATTTACGCTGATCCTACCGCAGAAGAAGAAAGGACGGTGAACGACTTAGCAAGTGGATTATATTGGGGAATCGTAAGTATTCTTTATCTCATAAAAAGTTTTCTTGCTTTCTTTATTATCATTCCTTCGTTTTATCCCTATGAAAAGGCCCCGCTCTCCTTTACGGTCTTTAGCCTCGGTTTCGGTATTCAAACAATATTGGGTCTTGGAAATTTTGATGTTTTCTTCGCAATCATGGGAGATTTTATATCATAATTTATATTTATATATAAAGTAACAGTACTGAAAAGGAACGAGGGTCCATTTATTTGTAAAGCAAATTATACTTATACTGAAGTCTGCAAAACATGCCTTGATTTCTCTGTGAGGTAACGCACGGCTACCTTATAAACCCTCATAACAAGGGCTCTGTTCAAAATGTCTTGTTATTTCTCTGCTTTTTTTTATCTTGTCGCCAGCGTACTTCTGTTGATTTTAGGAGTGTTCGAAAGAGACAAGACATGTCATTATTTCTCAAATTTTTGCTCATCATGATTATAAGAAACAAAGATGCAACTTACGGTCGGAAACAATTTGATTGTGTAATAGATACGAAACTTCTAGGAAAGCTCTCAAAATACACTTACGTTGATCAAGAAATCCTTTTGGTGGAAAAATTTGGGTTTCACCCTCTTAATACATATGGCTTCTAAAAAACGTAAATTAAAACCAAACCAAGGCTGATGTAAAACTGAAAAAGAACTAAATGGAAACTCATCAAAGCAGTCAGGACTGAAAAGTGGATGTTGTCCTATATCGGAATCGCATACCACTGTCCTCGTACAGGCCTAACATGGTCAATTATGCACACTTGCAACTCAGAGATCCAAACCAGCTACAGATATATTTTGGAATTACAAAGATAGAATTTAAACACGAACAAAACAAAGATAAAAACCAAAAATTTGGAATAATAAAATTTTGGATATTCGGAACAAATTATCAAACTGATTTTGCCACTTTCAGACATAGACATTTTGGCATAAATTATGGATAGGAAACATTCTAAAATATCAACATGCACTCAAAATCTTCTGACTCTAATGGCGAGCAGTTACGCATCGATCTATATACAAGAGTATTTACATGTTCAGTTCATATGTTTACTTCTTTGCCTTTTGCTATGATTAGAAACGCTACCTAAACTACAAAGTTGATCGAATCCACTAATGCACTTTCCCTAATTGATTGTACCCACCTACTCACCATATACAATATGCAAGAAAAGTTTATAATTATTCCGTTGCATTTTAAAAGCAAATATCACATTTATGTTTGATTTTATACTCAAATAATAAATTAAAATCTTTGCACTTGTAACTATCATAAATAAAAGTACATTATCCTTCACGAAAAGTTCGTTTTTGTAAGATTTAGGAGGAACAAGTTTAGTGTTCTTGCATTGATAATTAGAAACAAACTTTACTCTTAAAATCAGAGCTATACGTTATTTGCTGAGCAGGCCCTGCCAAAATTTTAAGTTATATCATGTTAGATGGTGATATTTTTTTTCTTTGGTAATATCACTGTATTTACAGGGGTATGAATATTTTTAAGAGTTTTAATAGTTACTTCAACAATCAATGTTCGCACAAAGTTTTAAGCAATATTTGCAGTTAATCAGAGCTGTTTATCCTTTTTTCATGATATCTCCAAGAACACCCTTGTTTACAGTTTCCTTTACAATATAAAGTTAAGAGGTATTATAGTTTGGTAATTTTACCTTAATGAAATTGATTATTGAGACTTTGTGATCCTCAGCCGACAAGGAAAACATTTCAAATTCCTTACAGAGTTGCGCTTCTAGAAAGGAATTTCTGAGCACAAGACAACATCAACAGCAGATATTGTCTAACAGCATTTCCCTATAAATTAGCGATTGAATTGACGGGACATATAACTAACGAAAGTATGGTTTTGCCATCTGCAGAAGATCAGTGATTGGCAACCTACGACCGTTGGAAGCTACCTTTCTTTGGTAGACAAATTCATGCATATTTCTCTTAAATTGCTATCGTAGGTTATAGATTGTATTTTCATGTTTCTCATAATAACAGGGTTTACTTTTAACCATTCTATACACTGCAAATTTTCCCTGCAGTTCTCGCGAGGTTCTCCTCAAGGGTTCTAAGCTCGTAATCTTCAAACAGCCTTAATGGAATTTTTTGGGCTGGAAAAAATCAATTTTCGTAGACAGATATTGTAATGTAATTGCAAACTGTAACATTTGAAGTACATTTGTATTGTTTTTTTTTATCCTTATAACATTCTACCTCAGAGGTCTATAAACAAATTCCTCTATTTCACAAACGTTATTTAAGGGTGAGCTATACCTTTACCTATTTAATTGTTGCATCTTAGCTCTTCAGTTTAAATGTAGCTGTAAACTCTTCTGTTTACCGCTCACTAATAGTTCCCAAGGTTCTTCCTTGAAGATTAGGAACCGGGGCTAATAATCTAAAAAAAATAATCTAAAATCTAAATCTAGCTAAACTAACTAATAATCTAAAAAAACAGTAATAGTGGTTTTCTCTGACACTGAATGGCAAACATCTGTGAGCAAAAGTCCATTCTGAACATTTTTATATTCCTACTGTTCCTGCGAGATCCTCCATCGATTTTATGTGACATCACGGAGGCGTGCTAATGCGTTTCCACACTAACTCGGAGAACTCCTTCTTTGATTGTGTTGCACGCTTTGCTTGATTTGTGTCCACTCCAAGTATCTTTAAAATCTTAAGCCATGGATCTCGGTAATATGGTTTTGTTTCTTTTACAAACACCATATTCTTTGTGATTGCATCGAATGTACTCACGCAGATATCATTCTGTTACCGAATTATGATCAAATGCTGTCTAGAACCACGTTATCAAAGGATCATTTAGAGGTAATTGTATACTTCCTTAGCTATCTAAGCTGCCTCGCAAGATCAAAAAACTGGAACAAAATTATGCACGGTTTGAGGAGAACTTTAAGCTAACAACCCCAACTAAAAGGGCTAGAAAAGATAGCAGCAAAATAGAAGATACAAAGAGAAATTTGCCTAGGACCTACAAGAATATTGTGTTATGTTTAGAGCTCACTCTATGTATAGTATAAAGTATTTATTCATATAGCTAAGGATGCTACACTTGATTCCACCAATATCAAGCTGCTCCTACGCTTATTTGGTTTGCGTAGGAGCAGCTTGAATTGATAAACAGCACCGTAGTGGTGTTAAATATGTACTGGTACTTCCCCTTTAAAATGAACAAAATTCAAAAGTAGACGAAGGCTACTTGGAGTGTGTAACAGTGATGTTATTTCACGGCAGAAAAAATTTGGATAATGTATTTACACAGAGTTTTATTTTTGGAATAAAAACATGTGCTCTCATATATAATCACTATGGACAGGGGTAAATCTCACTTCACTTGCTGAGTTCAGATCTCCTTTAAAGTTAAATATGAACAGTTGTGTGCAGGTTGGACTTGCGAATTACATCAGAGAGAGTTTCAAAAATTGAACAAGTAATGCAGCGTTTGGACTAATCGATGAAATATCACGGACAATTTTTGGCTACTGCTGGGATCGTCATGTTTTCAAACCACTAAAAGAGCCTCTGAGCATAAAAAGTACTCTAAGAATCTTCATGTTCTGCTGTTTGCCACATTTCAACAGATGGCCAATACTTTATTACATTTCTGCAACATAAAAAAATACAGAAAATTAATAGGTGATATCTTTCTAGGAACATATTCACTATATTGACAACCACTTAAGTGCAAAACGACTCTAAGCCACTAATTCTTACAAAAGGCTAGTGAGTTCTGATTCAGAAGAGACAGCAAAGAAATGTAAAAATATTAGATTATCAGCTTCTCGTACCACCCAGAATAAAATTATGTAACATTGACTGAGTTTGACATTTAAAAGCCCCTCACATTTTGTTTTGGTAGCCAACATAAACATGTGGCCATAAAATCGTTACTCAAAAGTCCACCGTCTTCTACATTCTCCTATCTAAAGAGCCCTAGGAATTTCAAATGGAGTTAAAAGGTCAACTTTGGATATAAGTCAATTGTTTATCTCCTCCAGTTCCTGCGAGGTCCTCCATCTATATACTGTGCCATCACGGAGACGTGCTGATGCGTTTCCGCACTAACTCAGCGAACTCGTTCTTTGATTGTGTTACACGCTTTGCTTGATTTATCTCCACTCCTAGTATCTTTCTAATTTATAAGTCACAATTGTATAGCTTAGTAAATATTAAAGATAGATCATAGATACTAAAGATAATACATAATCCTAATGAAGAACATCTTAATAGATACTAAAGTCTCAAATTCTACTTGATAATGCCCATGTTGTTATGTGCTAATCTTCGGTGTTATTCACAAAAGAAGTACTTTGCCAATGGCAGAGGGGGTTGAGTTGGTGAATTCGATCACAGTAGTAGGAGTGAGGGTCGAGAATCTGGATATTCAAGTTGTCAAATATTTATCATAAGATCATTTTCTTTTCATAGTAAAATTACAACACTTCTTATCCTTTTTTTTCTCTACTGATCTAATTGCCACTGCCAATGATGTTTAGTGAAACATTGTAGTCGTTATCGCGAGTGGATTGTTGTATAGTATTACGGGTGCCTGGAGTAGGTTGATTCCTATCTCGGACAATTTAGGACCATAGTTGTGGTAGGAGTCTTTTACATTTTGCTATACGTCCTCTGTGTATTACCTCTTACTTGATGTGTGATGCATGACTAGTATCATGGATCTAAAGCCAACATCAGAAGTAACGGAATTTGTTCTTGTAGACTGCAAAATTGCATAAACCTGGTTTCGATCAGAGGCACTAGTTCCAAAGTTTACTTAGCTTAGCTAGTTTACTAAAATTCTAATTTTTCTTTGTTGCCAATATTGTCTTTTAGTTCAGAGACTTTATTTGTACAACTTGCTGTATGTAAGCATGTCAACTTTTAGTTTTTTAGAAATTTTACTACAGGAATAGAAATGCACTCGCGTTGTTTTTGTCTACGATCTGAGCTAATTGACGCCCGATGGTAGCATAGTCTACAGTTTTAGTCGCCACATAAGCTCCGAATCCTGCACCGCTGAGCATTGACATCCAGCAATATAGAGGCAAACTCATCTCCTCCTTGTGACTTGACCATGGAAACAATGCTATTAAAGCCTGTTGAAAATTGAACATTTTTACTTCTATAGAGTCCTTTAAAATTTTGTTATTTCAAATCATCTATTCTCGACCATGCTAACATGATCTCCACATTGGTAGTACGTTGCCGTTTAAAATTAATTATGAGTCAACTCCGTTTCTACTTTAGGTTTCCATGACGACCATTGGCTATGGCGACATTTCACCGGTGACGAATTTAGCCAAATTAATACTGTGCGTTTTTGCACTAATTGGAACTGGATTTATTGCAATGCCAGCAGTAGGTTATTAATATGTGTTAAAGAAACTGTCATTTGCGCTAGTTTATCAGCATGTATGTTTTATGGAAGGCATTTTGTTCTTGTGTTGCTCTCTTTAACTGGAAAACCAGTAACGAAAGAGTTGGAGGAACCATCAAAATCACGCTATGGCGAAGTCTTGCATAATGCGAGATCAAATTTCCACAGCAGGTGATCCTAGAATCCTGTTATTTCCAAATAAACCCTTGCAAATAATGAGTCCATCTGTGCTTTATAGGAGTATTATTGATCTTGAAGCAATGTCATTGAATATTGGGAAACAACAATAGCAGCTTTTTGAGGTTTTTAATCATGTCTGACAATCAGTGATGATCTAACAAGGTTATGAAACTTGACTTTAAAGTACAATTATTTTAGTAGCACAGTTTGACACTACATTAATATCTTTGGGTAGTCCAACATTCAAATTCAGATGGAAGCCAAAGTCGAAAGAAAAGATGATGGTGGTGATATTTGGCCAGACGGGGTAGTTTTACAGCAAGAGCAACAATAAGGTCCATCAATTCGAGGTTAGGAACCGAGGGATTTGACATGTTATGCAAAATGTCGTATGTGACCATGGCTAAGGGCACCGGCAATAAGGAGTGTTTTTTTTTTGAAAGATTTACCACTAAACAAAAGGTTGAATTTTGCCAGCTTAGTTCTCCCCTTGTACTAAATACTGAATAGCATCGTCTGATTTAATTCTTCTTTGAGGTGTAAAGAGATCTTGTCTACTATACTCATGTCTATCTCACTTGCACATGACAGGATCTTGTATATCTGTGAGAAATTTTAGAAAGCAGTGATTAGTATCTCAACATGTTCGAAAAATAGACAAATATATTAAAAAACATGTACGGTACATCACGGATGCAAACGCTAGGTATAACATTACAAAATGAATTTCTTCTGATACAAATAAAATGCAATCAAGAGAGATTTTCAATCGCGAGATTGCTTTGACAGCTATTTATTTTCTACCAGACAGAGTCAAATATTTATGAAGCCAATAACTGCGTATCGCAAGCATATTGTTAAGAGACGAGACATTTCTTAACCTGACACTTCATTTCTTTGAGGACAATTATTTCATAACAGCAGTTTTGTAGTGAAATGTATTCAGCATCAAGTTATTTTTCAATCAAGTACCAACATAAGTTGAGAAACAAGTTGAGCTTGGTTTCATCCGCCATTTTGAAGATTTAAAAATTCTGGTGTTCCTCAACTGATATTGATGGTGCTTTTTGACACTCTAGTAATAAAAGTACACCATCTGACCAGACTGCACTTTCATTGTTTAATTGTGATAGTTGAAGGACTGATGTAGAGATTTGTAACCGATACACTAATTCTTTAGTTTATCATGTGAATAGCCCCAAGGTGCTTTCTTTTTCTGACGTTCATGTCAAAGGAACCTTTTGGTTTCTTCTACTTGATTTCCTCAGCATGTGTGCAAACTACCGTAGTCTTTTGTTTCTTACCTGCTCTCAAAATTCTCTTGAGCAGTTTATTGCATTAGTTATCTTAGATTGATAAATTAGTTATCTTAGATTAGTAAATTCCTTCTAACTGACTACTAAGAATTTGATTGCATTATCACAATCACGCTACGCAGCTACTTATTTAAAACAAGTGCATGTTTACCTATATCTAGGGGATCATTGGCTCTGGATTTGCCTTGCAAGTCGTAGAAGATCGGAAAAGAGAAAGAGTGACAATGAGAAGGAGGCCTGCAGCAGAACTGATACAAGTGAGTTTCTTATCATCTAACCCTCAGAAAGCAAAGGGGTCTTACACAAAATATTCTTCTTTCAATGATATCAAGATTATTCTAGCCAGTTCTTACTTTCATCTTAATTTCAATTGTCACAAAAACGTTTAATTAATTAAGCAATATGGTTGTGTTGACAAATTCTAGAAAAGTGCCAACCCATAATTTTCTTCTAATGTTTGTATGAATTGAAGTAGTCTTTTGTACGAAAGATAGAAAGTTGCAAGTCAAAAGTACATAATTAACCTTTGAAATGGCTACACCTTGTCCCCACAAGATGATTCCATCAGCTTCGGTGGAAGCCATGCTTTGCAACGTGATTTATTAGCAACCACGTTTAAACATTTTAGGCATTTCCACAGCACAAAAAATTTGGAGTGATTCTTTACAAATCAGCCTTAGGTTTTGGGCAAACGTTGAATGAATACGTTTCTCGGGCATGGATAGAAGTCGTCCAAAGGACTACCGCTGTCCTACAACTTTAATAATATTATTTTGGTTTGCGTATTTCATTGCTATGATTATTATACCTGACGGTAAGGGCATCTAACACAATGTATTTTCTTATTCAAAGGCGTCTTGGCGACTGTGGGCTTCAGATATCAGGAGAGGTTTCCAAGCAACATGGCTACGACACATGCGTGTTGTGAACAGGCCTACAAGAGAGAGTGTTATCTCAACAATAAATACAATAGAAAAACTACAGAGGTTCTCAGGTTCATTAAGAGGTAAGACACACGATAATAAATATTGAGAGGGGTTTGGGGGGGGGAGCGATTTTTCTTCATATAGGTATAAACAGTATAAACTTGTGCATTATAAAACTATTTGTCTGTCAGAAGAAGAAATCTCAGAGGCTTACTCCTTTAATATTGTATTGATTTTGCACATAATCGTTTTATTTTATGTTTGCACATGTATTTGCTTACTCCATTCATACTCAGTGTGATACTTTGCTTATAATTGGTAAGTATAACTGCAGTGAGATTGAATATCGGATAAGCAACAAGCATCCTTGCACGACATTACTCAAAATAATATGTATGGTTTCAAAGCCGAATCCTTAGGATACTTGTGAAATGCCGAGGGCAATACATCTTGTATCAAAAGAACATTGCACCAGTTACCAACGACAAATGTGGAAAAATAGAAGAGACAGAATTTTATATATTTGATTTATGATTGCTGTTCCTCTGTTTTGCGTTTCCCCATACATTAGCCAAAAATCTTTAAGAAGATTGACAGATAGTAAATTTAAATTTGCTATATATTCTTGTCATGTGACCCGGGATAATGTCCTAGGATCGCCAATATCACCACATAATACATATAATAATGGAAATCAAACTTTTTTAATCAATTGAAATCTATACATACATCAGAATATATATCTAACAGTTTACACGAACTGATAATCAATACTTTAGACAAATGTTCCAATTTCTTATGATACGTGACTTAAGACTGTCTGCAAATCTCGGTTCACCCACGTCTCTTTCTTTCCTTTTTTTGGACTGTGAATTTGTCTGAATCAGATTCGAGCAGGACGATCGGTAGACGTCGTTTAGTGATGTCTTCATCCACGAACGAACCCTTTCAGTTATCGGGCGTACTTTGTTTCGCCTCCTTAGATGTTCCTTTTTCTTTCGTTTGTGTAAAAGGTTCCTTTTCTATTCTGGACGTTGACGTCAATAGAAGTTACAAAGTCAGCAACGTTAGGGCTGTCTTGCAACATCACTGCATCATCCATACA
Organism: Carybdea cf. marsupialis auct. non (Linnaeus, 1758); assembly: GCA_010016065.2. Classification (NCBI taxonomy): domain Eukaryota; kingdom Metazoa; phylum Cnidaria; class Cubozoa; order Carybdeida; family Carybdeidae; genus Carybdea; species Carybdea cf. marsupialis auct. non (Linnaeus, 1758). The sequence continues at coordinate 10,205 of JAAAKL020003077.1, forward strand.
AACTCGCTCTCATGTGACTGTTGTATCATGTTACAATAATATCCCTTTCTAAATTCTAGACAGAATGAGTCTGCGAGGTCGAGAATTGCCAACGGCAGCTCAAGAGGCCCCTGAAGAAGAAGTATACAGAAAGTAAGACTTACGTAGCTTTTACTTGAGTAGATTTTGTAAACTATATTGCTTCAGAAGATCATTTATTCAATATTTTAACATTTGTCTCATGGTCAAAAAAATATGAACCCAACTTTGTGATTTTTCAATAAAAATCCACAGCCCCAATCATGGAAACCACTGTCGAAAAGGAGACAAGACTTTACATTCGCACCAAACCCTAAATTTCATGTCATCTAAACAAAGCAACAGTTTACTCATTGAACCTTTATCTCGATTGCATTCTGGCTCATGTCTGTATATACATAGACTGATAATAATTTATGATAAAAAGAAATATATGTAAACTACATATCAGATTTTCAATGTTTCTTATCAATGGTTTCTCAACTTTGGTTTACGAATTTTTGCTTTTAAGATTGATGCTTCAACTCCGTGGTTGACAAAAACCCGAGGTAGTGGGGAACAAACACTAGTAGAAAAATAGTTGAAAAGACTCTATACCACATAAAATTTTTTCGTAATTTTAAATTTGTTGATTATTTGTTTGTAAGTGTTAAGAAAGATCTTAACAGGCCAAAAGGCGTTTCCTTCGGAAATCCATTATTGGCTAGTTCCTGCGGAAAGCTGGTAGATATTTGACCAATTTCCCGAAGAAAAAACAGTTATTTCTGTAGGTGGTTTGTTATGTAGCAGAAGGCTAGTGGGTCTGTGCGAAGGGGACTTGGCTTCAAGTCAATTTCAGTTGTTTCTGTGGTTGCGATTTGGCGTATTATGGGTTTTCTCCGTTACTTCTGTACGTTTTCAAAGACATCAGAATTCCTATAATAAGAAGTAATTGTAGACGGAGAGATCGAATATCGGGCTTTGCCCATTAGGGTAGCCATGGTCGTATTTAACCTCATCCGTCCCACCTAATACAGCTCTGGTCTTTCTCTGATAGTAGCGTCGAATTAGATAAGGCTGATAATGTTAAAACCGGTTCTGGAGCTATCTGAAGGGACTGGCCAGGCCCATCGCCGCATACTCAAATAAAACCTACTCTTCAAGAGTCAAATATGTGCATGGCTTGGAGGTAGGTCCAACTGGGGCCGAGTCTATGGAGGAACAGACGGACACACAGACAGAGATAACCGTTTACTTATACAAATTACGAAGGGATAATTATTATCTTTTTTCTATTTCAGATTATCTTTAGCAGAAAAAATAGCAACGGGTTTTATAAGGCGACTACGTTTCAATGTGGCAATAAAAAATTTTAAGGTTAGTTGTTTCAAGGACATTTGAATTCATTAAAATATTGTAAACTGCACTTCACTTTCCATTGATAGATTATCTCAAAGGAAGGCTATTAAGTTATTGTTATTTTCATTCAATTTAGGCAAGACTTTGTTATTTTGAGATTCCCTGAACTCTGTGTGTGTATGTGTGTGTGAATGTGTGAGAGGGAGGGAGTTAGTAGGTTCCGGCCATATTAGAGCTAACAGCTCATTGATGTGTTTCTTCTTAGGTATGAGATTTGGTATGTACGTTGATTAGTCCACTTAATAGACTAAACAAACTTACCTTGGTAGTACATATCAAACGGAAGTTCGCAAGTACCTAGACACGAAAGACCCATAGTTGTAAGAAGCTATTTCCCATGCAATTCACCTGAATTTTTCTAAAGCTATGTCTATTTTATGTGTTTTATCAGATATTTCGTGTTGTTCGTGGGTGATACTTCGTTGGGGTAATTATGACGTCATCGTTAGCACGTTTTTGAGCATTCACAAAAATCCCCTTAATACGTCCGAGGAAAAGTCAGAAAGTTTTCAAGAGAAACTAAGCAATTAGTTCACATCATATTAGGAGATATGTAACATAGAGCCACTAGCCTACTAGAAATGTTGGTACTCGATGCTGTTATTGTTACTACTACAATTATTCTTTTCGACATTGATGGGAGTGAGTCCATCTTCAAACATGAATCCTTTACAAATTGTAAAGAAATACAGGGGTTTAAAAGAATCAAATAAAAGAAACCTATACTTATCCTGTTTAAAAACCTCTAGAACTATCCTTCGATTTTCTGAATACGTAACATCTCTAATTCTATTCAAAATTGGTATTTCAAAAATGTATCCACTGGACTGATCCAATCAGAACAAGTCTGCGAACTGTTTCCCAGCGTAGGTCGTAAGCAATCAGGGCATCTGGTAGGGCTTAAAGACTAATACTGTTTGGACCAAATTATCTGTTTGTCATAATATTTGAAGCCGTGTTAAAGAAAAGCAAATTGGACAATGCGGAGGAAAAGTGCTGACTTCACAAGTCAAAAGTTTTGAAAATAGTATGATTTGACTCTAGATATCTAAAGACAACCCTGGAATAGTCTATTTCCCAAAATATCAGACCTGCAGTGTATATAGTAATTAAAACCTGAAGCGTTTGAATCTCAAAAATCTGAAACTCTGTTGATATATACTCCTTGGATCCTTATGTTAGGGTCCAGCATCAAATAATAAGGTTTTGTTAGAGAGATTTAAAATTTGTGGTATTTAAAAGGTGATATCGCGGTGTTAGGAAAGGACATTACTTTGAATTTTCGTCGCTGCATTCTTACTAATAGGGCAACATGAAAATTGGGTATTTTTTCCATAATTCAAAAACTTTCCCTTCGCATAAACGAATAATTGATGAACCAAGAGAGGTAGCATTACTCTCCTCTTACCCTATAATTTGTAAAAGGAGCACAGAATAGATTCACCCAGATATTTGTACTTAGAATTAAAAGGAAGGTGTACTTTAATTTGCTGGTCTTATCTTTATTCTTTTCTTATTCTTTATTTATATATATGTTATTTTTATTCCGTATAATAATAATAACAAATGCCGGTTCCTTTGATAGTTAAGATGTGGACATCCTCTTCTTAATCCTGGTGTTTTCACAAATTTTGAAAACAGTTCGAAAACTACGAGAATGTTAATAGGCTACAGATTGTAAGCAGCAAATTTAGAACCTTCATGAGATGGAGCAATATAATCATCATTATTATTATCACTTAAAGTAAAATTCGTATTTCCAAAGAATAGTTGGTTGAGGTGTTTATTATGAGACAGTCAAAATCATAAATTTAATTTAGGTATGTCCTCGGAAAACTTTTATTATTGGTACTTAATCCTAACATCATCTAAGGGATCTAAACACTTCGTAGATGGATGTTACTTTGTTTTGTGTCATCTTGCAACTACTCTCGATATCTTCCATTCGACTCCACCAATCATGGACAGTCTTATGAGTTTTAAGAACTTCCTTTTCTACGATAATGCCCCTCACAAGACACCTAGATAGAAGAATTTTCTGCTCCTCATGAGCATTTCGGTTTCAGTAGTGTCAGGTAAAGTTCGATTTTAAACTCTTTCATGAGAAACATCTTTATAAATTGTGGACTCCTTTGTCTTACGGTAACAGATAAATTTGTGATATCGTATAGATCAAATTAGCAGGTTGAATTCTATTTCCAGCTTAAATTTTTACACCTGCAAAGAACGTTCCATCTTTATGTACATTTTATCTCTCTGTTTGTACATAGATTCCACTTTTTTCCCCATATACTGGAATATACATTTAATGATTGCGTACATTACCTTTGTTTCTGGTCCATTTTAAGAATGAACCTTCCTATATGGTCTAATTTACGGCAAACATTTTATTCCGGGCTTGAATTATTAAGGAAGTGGAAGATGTTCATGGTCATTTGAATATTTAAGACAACAAACCAGCATGGAAGAGGACATAAAAGTAATGAATTTAGGTTTGGCTCATTACATAAGAGCCGAACAGAGCAGCTGCTTCACAAGACCATGTTGAAGATCTTATCCACCCTTTCCTAGATTTTCTGTCAATGCAAGGTCCTACGCAATTTGAAGATCAGTCAGGTGTTAGGCATGGCGTCGAAACTCATTTTTGAAATCAATTCAAGGCTTTTTAGATTAGTCGTGCTAGCTGGTATCGTTAGAAGACAGTCTAACATAACAGTGAACAAAAATGGTCCTAGAGCATCACCTGGAAATATACCAGCGAGAACATTATAATTTCATCATTCATGTCCGTTCATATTCGTGGATTAGAACTTTCTCATGCCATAGCATTGTAATGAGTATCAAACCAATCGATGTACACAATTTACAATAGTGAAACATACTCTGTCCTAATGCCACATTTTGTAATTTTCTGAGGTTGAGAGCTTTGATAGACTAAAATCGGCCATCTATATGATAGTAAACGACATCCTGTCTGAAAGTGAATGATAAAACAGAGGGTAATCCCTATCTTATCCCCAAATGGCAAGTTCAGAAATTTATCCCAAAATTACGAACAAATAAAGAACAATCGGCATCCATGTTTCAGAGAAAAAAATGGTTTTAAAATAATTAGGTTTTTGTGCATGAGAATACTTTGAAGGGAAAAATTTAGAATGAGAGTACGAAACCTGCGTCGTTGCACTCCTTATCATAACGTGTAATATAAATGAAAACGATTACTTTTTAGTACCGTTGCTCTGTGATAAGCACTTTTATTATTTTATATTCCTTAGTTTATTTCAAGAATTTGTGACAGACGTTATAGAACATGATAATTGAACAAGATATATCCTGGCTCAATATCTATTAACCAAAGAAGTAGAAAATTCCTGGAAAATATTTATTGGCAGGTTTTTAGACAGTGCGTCCACTTCACAAAATAAAAGGACTTATGTGAACTATCACTTCTTGTCTTATTTTGTAGAAGGCTAGAAGGCCGTATGATGAAAAGGACATTTTAGATACTTTTGCTGCTGGACAACTAGAGATGTTTACAAAATTAAAACACTTAGAAAATAGGTAAGACAGGTGCCTTACATGTTTCCGTTCATTGTCGTAGTGCTCTATGCTCTAGAAATAGATTTTACTGCTTTGATGTACACAGCTAAAACTTGTCTTGCTTTTTCTTCTTCTAAGTTCCTTGCAATGCAGTTATTTTAAACTCAAACTATAAATTAATGCCTATCAGAAACTTGCAAATTGTCCATGTCAGAAGTTCGCCCCCTCATCTCTAACTGCGATCACTTTTACAAAGAGATCACCGCCTGCATTCACTTCTGACAATTTGGATCACTTATCAAGAACGTAGAGGCATTTCTGACCGTATTTCAGAGTATTCAAAGAAAAAAAGTGGCACCTATTTTGTATCGTATCTTTTAATACAAGGATGGATTCTTGCAATCTATAAGGGCCATTTGACTTTGAAAGTGGACGTAAAGCCCATGCAACTACGTTTGTTCTTACAACAGCGAATGTATGAAGAAGGTAAAGCACTCGATTAGTAATAGCTCATCCTTTCATGTCCTTTTTATTTATAGCTTTACTTAATGCATGGTCAAGTACTATCTATGATAAAGAGAAATGGGGCCAGTTTTTCTCCTTTTAGAACTCCAACTGTTATGTTGTCAAATCTGTCTCACTATCTGCTGTTATTATTATGGCTCTAGTGTCAGTTTACATTGTCTCTATGGCCTGTACTTGTCTTGCTGGCATGCCACATGCTCTTTTCATCATTTTCATCATCTCCCTCCCCTCGCCCCCCTGTATGAGTCGAACGCTTTTTGAAGTCAACAAAAAAAATTATTGCTGGCAGATTATTGGCCTTCACATCTTCAATTATCTTTCTTAGTGCAAGAATCTGAGTGAATGTGTTTCTTTTGGTCCTGGATTTATTGTAGTTTCTACTCAATCGTGCATTCATTGCACTCCATATACGTATCAATTTCATCCGATTGTACGTTTTGGCTATGATTCATATTAATCTGGTGTCCCTCAAATGCCTGTATTTGATATAGATCACCTGATTTGTGTACTGGTCTGGTGTTTACAAATGAATCTGGTTCTGGTTTATCATTCATCATAAGAGCTAGATTGCAGAATTTCAAACAACTGTCATCATCGAATTCACAATGCTGAATACCTCTGGTGGAATGCCATATAATCATAAACTTTACTGTTTTACTGATGTCTTTACTTTCTTGAATTTTCTTCTTTTGTAAAGGGACCATCATTTGTGTATAGTTTCTCATGGACTACTGGCATTTCCTTATCAGGATCTTCAAATTCTGGTGGGGACCTAGTACGTTCTTGAAGTGGGCAAACTATATATCTGCTCTTTTCTCTGGACTAGTAAAATTTTCCCTCTTTAGCTTTCTTCCCACTATCCAAGGCTCGGTATGTTTTTGGTTTCTACTTGCCTTCTCAATTTTTCAATTTTTATTGCCAGGTCTTCTTCATTGATTCGGTCATAGGTCTCGTACAGGTGTTTCACAGCCCCTTCCATTCTCTTCCATTCTTCAAAGTTCTGTATGGTCAATTCATGTCTCTTATATTGCCGTTTTCTCCCTCGTTTATTTATAAAATAAACAGAGATAAATACAAACTCATAACAACGACTTCAAGTGATTTACCTTTTATCTTCTTATGTATAGATTTGATACTCTGGCAGAGGCTCAAGGTACGTTTTGATTCTTCTAAAGTGTAATATATGATCTGCTCCTTTGTAACTATCAGTAGACAATATCCTCAATTGTTCTGCCTTGGTGTTAGAGCAATCCATAGGTCCGTTATTGATCTTTTTATCTTCTCTCTTTAATGAACACTTTTGTGTAGGTTGTCAAATTCAAAATAGAAAACAAATAAAAGCATTTTTAAAACAAATGTCTTATTACATTGTATCTTTAAGTTGTTTTGATTTTCAGACAAGTATATAAAAACAGAATCAATTAATACTGATCCATGACAGGTGTACGAACTCTGCACCCGGGGAAAGAAAGCCTTTTTAAATTTCTGTCGGTTTCTAGATAATTAGAAGAACTTTGTTAATTTTTGTTTATTTGTTTAATTTTGTTTACTTTTCACAGAGTTACATTTAGTTTCTTCATCCTTTACCATAATACCGGTCATTAGAAGAATTTGTTTATTTTTGTTTATTTGCTTAATTTTGTTTAATTTTCACGGAGTTATACTCAGTTTCTATACCTTTACCGTCTAACCGGTAATGAGAAGAAGTTTTGCTTATTTTTGCTTATTTGTTTATATTTATTTATTTTTGAATTTAAATGCATTACGTCATCTCCCCGGAAATGGTTGCATTGCATCTTAAGTGGCATGTTGGACTTTTACCAGTACTTGAATGCTTTATAATTAGGCACTCTACGCTTAGAAAAAGGCCTCTTTGTATCAAATTAATCTATCAAATAGCGGGAAGAAGCCTCACCTCGAGAAAAATGCAAGGGGGGCTGGGGGTCTTTTTCAAAGATGAAAATATAAGGTCTTATCAATAGTCACCAGCGATAAGGAGGCAAGACTAATTGCAAGCGACTGCATGTAATGGTTAGGCACTAGTTTTCTTTTCTGTTTTAGCAGTTAAGAAACCAGACGTTAAGCTTGCAGCTGCCCTGCTACAGGGAAATCCTTTGCCCATAAAACTCAAGTTCCGTAGAGGGTTGAAAACAGTCATCAGGGTAATAGGTGGGGAAACAAGTTGCAAATGACTGCCTTTCCCTTTCAAATGAAAGTTACACATGTAGATTTTACGAGGCCTCCTTCATGTTTTTTCAATTTTCTTTAAGTTGAAACCTTTATAGAATTGATTAACCAAACTAACTGACGATGTAGTGAAGCCGGTTTTTACTCTAGTTTTTGGTGACTCTGTTGCTAGTGAATGTAAAAGTACAGCTGTGTAGGGGAATGGTAACACGTAACTATTGTTTAAATGAATGTAAGACAAAAGCAATCGTACAGGAGGAATGTTGCTCATATGTGAATTATTTTCAATGAAACTAGCATCGACGAAAACCTCAAAATCCTTAACCTGGTATAACTATTTGTCGACTCTAAATAGATCTTTCATATTTACAGCCCAATTTGCAATTAGAGAGAAGAAAATGCATCGAAAGGTTGATCAGATTGATAGAGAAGTAAGTAATTACCAAATTGTATTTAGGTTGATAATGCAATTTTATGATTTCCTTTGGATGAAACAAGTTTTAGGGTTACCAAACCACTACAGTGTATTCAAAGAACTCCTCTAGTATACACTACAAAAATCTCTCTATGTATACTTCAATAAAGCAGATGGCTGAGGCAGTAGTAATCCAGTGTTTGCAAGTGAAATCTGGTCAAATGTTAGCGTCATTTAACTTCAATACCATTGATTGCACATAAACGTCCCAGCAATACAATAGTGTTGATATGTACGTCTACCTTTTGTAGATGTCGGACTCTTGTTATCTTACCGGTGCTCAACTCTGAGTTCCATACGAATCGCTAGTAAATTACTAAAAATGGATGAGGTATAACGAATGAAGATTCATGGCTATCATTTCCCCTTGTCACTTAGGATGCATTCTTGTTTTATTTTTGTGGCTGAAGTAGTAGTGTACTTATCAGTCACGTGGATGAATCGCAATAAATGGGGTCGCACAGTCGATTGTGGATTTGTAGTGAAGCAATAACCAATCAATAGACATCCCAAATTTCTCATTCTTGTAGGTAAGGGACCGTAGCTTAGTGGGAAAGCGTCGTCGTTGCGAAACTGCGGGGAACATAGGTTCGATTCTCAGTGGGCCCACGACGTTTCACCTTCAATATTTTATAACACCGAAGTCTAACTTCAGTCATTATAGATTTTCTTGGAGGTACGGGAAAGGGCAAAGGAGGTCAGAATATGTGTTTTAAAAGATAAGGCAAAGTAAGATTTGACAACTTACTCTACAAGCAGAAAGTTTCGCAAGGTTAAAAAATCGAATTATTTTATGGATTAATTTTTGATTATGCCTAACTGTAACCACTTTCGCGTGAATTAAGCTTTCGCGTCCGACAAAAAGATGTCTCTTTAACTGAGTATAAACTTTCACGATCTACAAAAAAACTTTGTAACTTGAAGTAGAAAATATTAAAAAAGAATATAAACAAATCAAAAGTATATTTTTCGTATTAATATATAGTGCACCAAATTTACATCAATAAAAACATAAGATGCGCTTCTTTTATTGTAACCCCACTCCGAGTGATGATCGTTTGGTTAATCATCTTTATCGTCGCTGCGGCATCTTATTCTATTTTAAACATTCTGGTAAAGCAACATACTTGACGGGATTGAAATCCATATAGACTTCTTATGGCTTTCCTTTGTAAATGAAATGCATAGGCATAAGTTCTACGTCCATGATATTCGCAAATTATCCAGAAATACAGCATTTATGGGTCGCCTCCATTGTAACGCGTTTTCCACCACCCAAACCCATTGTCTCGCTAACAAAAGGAACATATTTCAATGGAGCATGGTAAAATTTGGAAATTGTGATAATGGCATTTCTTAACTTTCTAACCCATTAACGATACCATGGAGAAATAGATATTGTGCTTCCATTCTGGCCCAATCTTGCACCTTCACTTTTGACGACATTTTTCAACACTTTATGTAGAACATTCTCTGATCCTAGGATAAAGAAAACACAGAGATTTCATCACCAACAAGGGTCAAATAGTCTTGTGTTATGGACTTTGTTATAGTTCTTTTAAAAGCACCTCCGCAATTGCTATGCTATTTGATTTATACCTGAACCGTACTGTCCAAATCTGCTAATAATAGTAACGAAGCGGTGTGGGTTGAATACTTTGGGATCAATTTCGATACTTCTTTCCTTTGCAGCTTTCGTTATCTCATTATTATGCTTTTCCTTAAATCCACGCACTGTATTTTCATTAAAAACAGGGAATGCAACTTCGAAATTTGGAAAGATTAAAGTATTTGTATTCTCTGCCAAATATTTGCCTACCTTCAATCGATCAAATGGTACCCATTTCTGATTAGCCTCTCTTTCCTTTTTTATTGCTACAGAGATTTCCTTATCGAGGAAAGCAGTATAAACGTCACATTATTTGTCGACATACATCTACTGATTTCCATCGTAATTTTTAAATTAACAATTTAAAATCTGTTACCGTTACCTCATATTTTATGATAATTACTTCTCCCGTTCATCCCTCAGTCTCAAAGAACACAACACTTTTTATAATCGAATTTTTCTCTCGTTTCCAGGTTTCAGAAATGTCAAAAGATTTACGAGAGGCAGTAACGATTTTAAGAGATTTGGCATGGGCCAAAGTAAAAGAACAAGCAGCTACGAAAAATCAATAATAGAAATAAATATAAAATTATAAACTTTTAACAAACATGTACATACGATAAAAGCAAAAAGGAATATTTCTTACTCGGCCTATTTTTATTCATCAGAATTTTGATTCGATAAAATGCCTGCTATTTGTGCATTTTGTCAATGTCTCTTACTGAAAATATTTAGTAAGAAATTCAAAGCAGAAAATAACTTCAATACATCATTTTCACAATGTTACATATTTTGGTTTATGATATATGTCTATAGGTATATGAACATGTAGCGGTATTCTTGATCAACTAATGACATAACAGGACACGTCAATGTCGCTATTATCATTATCTTTATCGTACATTTTTGACATAAGTTATAAATGTCGCAAAACCGCCGTGGTTTAGTGGTAAAAGAACCGTACTCATATGCCAGAGGTTGCTGGTTCGAATCCCACCTAGCCCGATACAAAGACTATGGGTTGGGGAAGGCAACGGGAGACCACCTCTGTAGATGTGCTCTCTCCTCAGGACATTATTCACTCTGGCTGGCCAATAGGCTACGCTCAAAATCAAGTATCCCCCCCCCCCCCCGAAAAATCTAAGTTAATAAATAAAAATGTTCACTAAAGGTGAAAGAATTCTTAAATAGGTAATCCATACGCTATCTATCAAACGATTCTTAACCCTATCCATAATGGTGTATCTGGAAAATTACTAGACACATCATGACCCTGGATGAGACGTCATCTGTATAATCGATAAGTCTACAAGATGAGGCTTGTCCTTAGTAGATTTTAAACTGCTTTAAAATGCAAAGAAATACAAAATGGCAAGTTACTGAGTGCAAAAAAAGTCCCTTTAAAATCTGATTAGTAATTGAACAAAGTTGCTCGAGTTTAAGGGGGGCATGGCCCATTGCCATCTTTTAATTACACTAATACCTATCCAGACTGAATTGTTTTGATATTACCTACACTTGTTGAGGTAGGAGAGAGGGGCAATGTGCCCGTGGCTATATTAGTCCTATAAACATATCTATGAAAACGAGTGGGATCATTAATTCATTTATTAGCAATGCGGAGGGAAAAGTGATGACGTCACAGATCAACAGTTTTAAAAATAGTACGGTTTGACTCCAGATATCGAAAGGCAAGTTTGGAATATGTTCTTTCCCAAGGTAGAAGGTCGTTAGTGTATATAGTGTTTAAACTTAAGGCGTTTGAATTAAAAAAAATCTCTGGTCAAAACTCTGTTGATATTTCTTGGTTCCTTAAGTTAGGAACCAGCATTAAATGATAGGGTTTTGTTAGAGAGATTCAAAACTTTGAAATCTGATATCTCCCCTGGGAATACGCATCACTCTCAATTTTGGCCATTGGCGTTCTCACTAATGAGGTAACATGAAAATTGAGTTATTTCCGCTAAATTCGAAAATGTTCAAAATCGTGACGTCACACTTTCCCACCGCATAAAAAAGCACCGGGAAGTTACCAAATATCTAGGCATCATTAGACTACATATTGTTATAAACCCGTATATTTTAAAAAATTGTTTTTTCCAAATAATAGATTTGAAGAAAAGTCAGACCTAACCTGTCTGAGGCACAACATGCAGTTTGCTAAGTAGGAATCTATAAAAAGTACAACCATGTATTCATGGGATCCTGAAAATTGATGCTCCCTTAAAAATGCTAGTTTATCAGATGAAAATCCAAGACATTCGAGTTAGCTGCCGCCTTTAATGCAATCAATGCCTTACCTTGTGTTGCCGGTTGACTGGTGGTATGACAGCGTTGGTATCACCAAAGCATAGAATAATCTTTTGTTATTTATGAATACTCAAGTGTAGAACGCAAGTCGTAAAAGTGGAGATAAGTGAGAAGTATAATGAAACCCAATCTAATGGCTGTTCATACAAACAATGATACACACTATTTTTGCAGATTAAAATTCTTCATTTCTTACTTTTATTTCTCCTTTTCGTACCTTAAAAATAGCACAAGCATGCTCAACCAGGGGGATGGGGACAGATTCAAGCGAAAACCTCTCTATAGCACACAATTTACATATTCAAAGTATATCCTTTGGCCCAAAATGTATGGGACATACCCCCTGTCCCCCGTCGCTGTGACCTTGTTGCTGAAAGCTATGGTACATCAACAACAAATAGATCTGAGAAAACTCTTCCTAATTTTAGTGATCAAATAAGGTGTAGGAAATTGAAGCAGCAACCACTTGCAGTGCAATTTTGTACTTTCAGAAAGCAATATCCCCTGTAATTTGTGAAAGTTGTAACTATCACAGCCTCCACCACCTCGACTGCTAATCGTAAGATAAAAAACTACATGGTGCTGGTTAAACTTTTGTTTCGGGAATTTGAAGCTTATCCAAAATATAAATGGGCATATTAATTTTCAGAAGATATCTGATAGTTTCTTGTAATAATGAGCTTTCAAGACCACTATACCCAACATTTTTCTTTGCTCTATACAAAAAAAATAAAATTAGTATAACTCGGGCTTAGCTAATTTTAGGGTATCGAAGGCGAGCAATATGCCTGTTATTGTCACTTTTAGAGTTCTCCAAATTCCTTACCGGAGACAGTGTATTGTATCTAGCATTCCGTTAATACAGTGAAACAGAGAGATATCTGGTATAGAAAACTATCATTACCAAAACACTTTGCAGTACTGAGTAACAGAGGCAAAAAGGTGTTATTATATTAATTGAATCTATTTTGTTGTAAGTGCATTCTGTATCTAACAGGTGTTAGTGTGATCAGGGAATAATTTTTTGTTGCATTTTGTGATATGTCTATTGATGGTATCAATTTAATGGTATATGAAGATTGTGAATGAATAGTTTTTAATTGTGAATCTTGCTCATGTTTGTCAGTACAACAATTTTATGAAAAAACTTGTTAAATGTGAAGAGATCCTTTGAATCTGATACTAACTTGTCTATGTTCAGTCAGGCACCTCTCATTAACAGTCAGGCACGTTGCCAAGATCATAGTATTGAAGGGGTAACGTCATCTGGGGAGACTTTTTTTGGTGGGTTAAATGTTTTTAGAGCATACTAGAGCGATTTTTTCTTGCCTACAAGCAATATTGGACGTTATGCACAAATATAAGAAAAACGACATCCGTGCATAACGCCCAGGTACATGCCTAGAAGAGATTAGTACGAGACTCATAAGCCACTTCTTTGCATATTAAGTCAATCTTTAACTTAAGAAAGGACCAAATTTGTAAAGTCGGATAATTTCCTTATTAAACTAGATAGAAGCAGGGCTCCTGATGACTTCTTCTAAGTCTGAACCAACTTTGACGAAATTGAAAATGTTGTATATCGGTGTGCAACGGACTCTACAGTCTAAATTGTCTACAAAAAGCAGGTGCTTGGTAAAGTTAATGTAAGCTGGCGCGGGTGGTAGGCCGTGAAATTCTTAAAGGGTGCAAGGCGTTAAGCGGTGCTCGAAGATACAATTCGAAGTAAAACTGCGATGTTACTTTTCTTCGTTGTTCTCTTAACTTAAACTAGCATTCACACTAGGAAAATGTGGGTAGTTCGCTATTTACAAG
>JAAAKL020003078.1:0-24079 GCA_010016065.2 Carybdea cf. marsupialis auct. non (Linnaeus, 1758)
AGACTAGGAAATTCAAACATTGTGTCTCAAGGTTTGTGTTTGATGAGGGGATGTTGGTGGTGGGGGTGGGGGGGGGTGGGGGGGGGGGGGGGGGGGTATTGGGCCAGGGCTCCCCTTAGGGAATAATGAGTACATCATATTGGCCGATTTGAAAAATGGTAATTGTAATGAAAATTTGATAGTGCAGTGTGATCATTTGAAGCATTTGGCCTTAATTCACAGCTAACAATTTGTAAGGGGCGCTAGACGACTCACAATTCTCACAATTTCCCACCTCGCGCCTGACTCTTTGGTTTCCTGCATGAGTCACTACTGAAAAACTATACTTTATACTGTCAGTAGTTTTCAAGTGCATGTAAATTTGCATCAATAAAGTGGACACTCACAATTTAAAGCCGAGACCAAGTATAGTAAACAAGGTCTTTTTACTGAATTATGTAATTCAATACATGTACATTTCTAAATCTTTCTGATACCCGGCTGGGATTATTGAGCCTTTCATTTTATAGAGAGATATACAGCAGGGGTGAGAGAACTTTGAAAATGGTAGGGGCAATAAGTTGGTAACCAAAGTTTTGGTATAAAATATTAAACAGTCATATTTCTCACTTTAGTTGCTGTAGATTAAGTGCATAGAAGTACTTAGTTACATATTTCCTGGTACTACCGTAGGTACTTTATACCTGTACACATGTGATCGATCGTCAGATTCGTGATCCACAAAACAAGGTTGTTGGTTTGGCATTTAGCTTTACCGGCTTGTTTATTTCGTATTGTACCAAGAAAAAAGAGTGATAACCGTCGAAGTCGAAGCTCTGGAGTAAAACAGCGATTCTAAGTTAGGAACCCAAGGCACCTATATTTATAGTGATGGATAGCCAGATCATGAGTTAGGCTCACGATGACCTGATGTAGGCAATAGCCAATAAAATCCATCCTACATGAGCTTGCATGAATCTCATGACTGTGGATAGCACATGATGCCTAGATGACAATGGATGAGCAATCCACATGATGAATCCTCGAGCATCACGAGATAAACATACAAGCATCAGGTAACCTTACAACATTCCTCTACACAATACCTAATTAGAATTTGTGCATGGTTACACATATAGTAAAATTTTGGTCATCTCACATATGTTTCATGCAAGTTACTAAAGGGTTAATTTACTACTGCCCCTTTATGTGATACTCGATGCGTACACGAGCAGCACAAAACAGATCTTAAAACACAAATCTATAATATTCAAAGAAAAAAGTTTCATAGATTCTCTCTCTCTCACTAGTTTTAAGGGTGATCAGTCTAATATGCTCCCACATTGCCAGTTTTGCAACTCGTTCGCTAAGGACATGGAGAATTGCAAGGTGAGCCAATCTCCGTAGCAGAGGCGTGGCTAGCCTACTCAAACTGGAAGGGAGGGCGGGGATAAAGATTTATCAAGACACACTCTAGCAGGAAACCATTTCTTACTACTAAAACATTTAACAATTGCAAAAATTGCTCACTCTGCCCGATTTAAATTGCCTAATTGTCAGTTAATAAGTATACTACTATAAAAGGCCCAGATCTAGACTTTTGCAAAAGAGGATACAGGACACATTGAGAAATCGCATTTTCGGAGAATGTCCCTCTGTCCTCCTCGCGGCTACGCCACTACTCCACTGATTAAATGTAGACCTATATAAGCCTGATGGCGTCTTTAATGGCGAAACAATGTTATTTCAATTATTTTGGTAAAATATACCATAGACTCATCTAACTGTGTGTCATCCACCCCTTGGCCTTTTCCAACTGTCCCTTTTGCTTATCACTAACTTTTCTGGTCTTAAGAATGATGGTAAATATACCCGACCCCCATCCAAAAAGCAAATAGCCCACCTACAAATTTTGTTCTGACTATGTGCCCGCTAACAAGAAAGTATTCCTTCTAATACTTATATAGAGGAAGTAAAGGATCTAACATTGATTAGACACTTGCGCACGGAAGAGGGCAGGCTACGGGAAGATAGCCAAATGATTCCCAGGTGAAGGACACTACATCATCCACTGCTCACAAATGCGTAAGAAAATATAATAATGGAGCTCCATAGCGGTCAGGGCTTTTTCAATGATAATAAAAATCAGATCTGTGCTTCATCAAATTCTTATTTGAAGACTTCTCATATGTTGTGTAAAACACATTTCAACAGCAGCAGCGATACTGTCAATTGCAACTTATTTTCAGAAACATTTGTTCACTCTCAATCGCCCACACTCATACAATTAATTTTTCATTATATGCAATCCTAGTATTAATCTCGTTAATTAAATCCAACTTTTAAATCCGTTTTAAATTTTGCATTCGATAAACATCTCCTTTTGCTCTAACTTACATTTGCGATGCAAAGTCATTTGGTCAAAATTAAGCTGTATATCAGAGGCGGGGGAACAGAGGAGTGCAACGGAGGCGACGGCCCCTGTACCTATAAAACTATTGTAGCAAATAGTGTAGGTTTGCTCCCTCTACTGCTATAACGCCAACAATTTGAAGATTTCCTAGTTTTTGCCTGAACTGCTGTGTAATAAATGTAGCTTTCTACTTAAAGCAGAAGAATAAACAAATAGATCACATCTAATGTGATCAACTTGCAAACGTAATTTTCAAACCATGCCAATGGTGAGGTCACAGATGAAACCACTGAGGAAGAATGTTGTTGAGTAGGAGCGGGAACATAGGGGGTAGGGGCCAATTTTACCTGCCTGTACAACTGCCAAGGCAACCAGTGTAAATCTCTCCATTGCCATGTGGCAATAAATATAAGGATAATGTCCAATTTTTCGCCAAGAATCAGCTCTTATATGGAAACAACTATCTCGGATTTGTAAAACAAAAAACTCTACTAAGCAATGTGACTAGGCCATGGGTCAGCATTTGCTTGAAAATCCAGACCTTGTGAAAATGTATACGTATGACTTCTTTTGATGAATATAAAATCTAGGTCTGCCTTTCATTTGACCTTTCTGGAATCCGTCCAAGTCCAAGCAAGGAAACCTTTGCTTTGTGACAAAGAGAATTTTGATTTTTCATTGTGCCTTTTTGGTTAGCTACTCCGTTGCACGAACACAAATTAGTCAAAACGAGACCAGTCTGGCAGTCAGAGTTCTGATTGGCTACTTTGAAAACATAGTTGGGTATTAGTTTCTTTCCTTCCTTTTCAATTTCAATTCTGACGATTTTGGCTTTTGAGGAGTGTCGGATGGTAACTGCTTTTCGCTACTTCGTGCAGATTGAAATTTGTGTTAGTTTATATAAAAGTAAGACTAATTAAAGTACCAAACTGCTTTTGGTGAAAATGAAATCTGATGTGCTTTTCTACATATCGGTATTACATTTGTAGATAGACAGTACCATTCCCCACACATTTTGTAAAATAAAAGAGTCAAATTCTGGAATTGCCTCGAAATTATATTGCACTATGGAAACGTAGTCCCAAACCTTGTTTGGGAAACTTGTTTTTCATTTCCTTACATATTGCAAGATATTGAAGGAATAAGGGTTCTGGTACATTTCGATTTGTAGTTCGAAATCTAACACGTGTCTGTTCTGTCTTCAATTTCAAATACGTTTAAATGATTTTCAACCTCCACATTTACAACGCACCGGCCCTTGCTGTGGTAACCTCGCCTGTCTTGTGTGTCTTTTCCTTCTAAATGTTGCCAAAACATGTAAACCATGACGTCGCAGGCGTAATATCAGAGTTTGTCCTGTCAACCGTTTTGAATTTTGCACCCTGATTCATTCCTTCCATGTAAAGCTAACCCATGGTGCTGCGGTTGTCTTATGTCGATAGAGTTACCAAACCGAGTATTCAAACGCAAGGGGCAGGAGCGCACACCACTGGGCACAATCGAACTCTATCAATAGTCCAGTCGTTGAAACTCAAAAAGGTCAACCTTGAACTAAATATGCTAAAGTTATATTTGGTAACGTTCGAAGCACAATTTTATGTAGTTTTACCACAAAAAAGCCCCGAAACGTCCTCTTGGGAACATTTTTTATGTCCCTTAGAGCAAGGTGCCCTAAATCACGAAATTTCACAAAAAGTGGTACTATAACTGCATGCAAGCGTTCCTTGCTAGCTTAATCGGGCTGATTCATCTTACCAATGCTATCTGAGTGTGCTATAATGGTCGAAAAAATACTAGAACATGTTCGTTGAAAGGGTCCTTTTTAATTTAACAAGAGTATGTGTCTATGTATGTGTCAATGCGAAAAAAGAAGAGGCTAGTGAATAGGGACGCTCTTTCATAATTTCACAATATAACTGATTTATGTAAATGAAGATGAAAAACAAATCTTCTCACTTCAACAGAATCAAAACCATACATTGCATGAAATGGATAAATACAGGTTTGGTAGAAAATACATAGATAATTATGTTGTGCAGGAAAACAAATTTTAATGCACAGCAACAGAAAAAACTGTATGCAAATAGTCTATACCATCTTACGCAGGCTCATTTACTTCCCACAAAGTAATTTCAGCAAATGATGACAACAAGAAAAACTTAACAGACCATCCTATCAAAATATCTTTATTAATCCTAGGCGGTAAATTGCCAATGAAGTGCCAAAATGGCAAAAAATACCGAAAAGTCTTACTGCTAGTCTAGAAGGTCATTGATTCAAAATTTTTCAGTAAAAACGGTTTGCCTAAATTGAAACATTAAATAGCCTTTAAAAAGTCAACCAGGTATTCGATCTTTCTTTTAACACTGTCCTTCAATAGCAACCTTTAAGAATAAAGTTTCTATAAGAAGCTAAGTTCATTAAAGGTACTTGTGAAAAGTAATGTAGCAGTTACCAAATGAAAATTATTTTAACAAAAACATATTGAAAATCAAGCACCTTTGCGCTTAGTTAAAATGCAAAGGTAGCTGACGAAAATAGAACCAGGCTGCAGCCAAATTGACCGGCCCTGGTTAATTCTTCATGTCATTGACACAGATTCTCTCATCTCTATGAAGATTAAGGGAACTGTTTGAAGTAAGAAAAATCCTATGGTAGCCATGCTCAACACAAATTTGCTTCTTTTTAAAATAAAGTATGTAAAATTTAAATCTTACCAAAACCTTGTCAGCGTGTCCCAGTTCCTTCCCCCATGCATAATCATGGACATCCTTTTTCCAGCACTGGAGACATCGTCCTGACTCAACTGGCAGCTCCCGATACATTCTCCGAGTATCTGAATTTCCTTTGAAGACTTGAGTCTATCATATAGGCTTTTCTTTCCTTTTTGCATAGACTGCCAACCTTGGTCACATCCAGTCCATGCGTGACAGAAGAGAATATGTTCTCTAGCTGTAGAATCTGCATTCCGCAACGCATCTCTAATGCTCCATGACTTTTCAGCTTTCTCTGGAGTGAATATTAAGTCGGCCATGGTTGGTTCCAAGTTATAAAGAAGAACAGTCACGTCGGTATCATCCACTAAGCGTTCACACATGACCCATTAGCTGCTGTTTTAACAATTTAACAATATTCCCGTCTGCATCTTTTTCATTTATATGCACTTCTTCATGATGATCTGTCATAAATGTATTCAGCACTTCAATAAACTGTAACTTGTTTTTGCTGTTTGACAGAAAGTCCTCTCTGCTGCTTTGCACTTTGTTTTGTAGGTCTATTCCGACATCTACCGATCTTCTCTTTGCATACGGTCTCTGATAATTATGATCTTTTGTTGAACGTCCTCTCTTTTCCCCATCGAAGATAGTCAGCAGTTACAATTGTTTGTTCAAACAAACTCTATATATGCTTCACACATTTCTCTGAAGGTGCATTCATTCGGCCATCTCACTCTGTAAAGCAGTGCAGAGTCATCAAGGACTTTCTTTGCCGATAAATCAGCTTTCTTTGAGGTTTTGAGAAACAGATTTCTGAGAGTTGGTTTGTTTTGTTTCCGCATCATACAGAAATAAAACAGAGACATCGGAACTATTGTACGCTTTTACTCAAAAGTATGACTGGATATCGTCCCCTCGCTGTGCAATAGCAATCAAATGAGTAAAAAGTGCAGCAAGCTTCTTCAGGACATTTCAATCTGGACAGTGTTGAAGAGCAATTCCAGAGATACAATTCTACTGCTTTGCTTTATCTTTGATTGACTCAATGTCACCTCGTTCAATCCAAGTTGGGGTTTGTGGCCGATTTCCCAAGGCTGGTTACAGCTAATACTACTTTCTTTACCAGTTGCTAGCGATCTTAACTCTTTCTCTTTCCCTAGCGAATGGGGAATGAAGAGTTAACCACTGCCTTACTATTTCCAAATCTTTGAAGTCTATGACCTTCCTCGTTGATCCCATTTCAGCATGCTGTTCAGAAGAAGAAATTGTCAGCTGGGTCAGGTGCTCTTGTGAACAGTTAGCGCCCCGAAATGTCTTACACTTTCTGCCATTCCTCGGCCATTAGTCAATCCACCACGACTCTTAATTGATCTCATCATGGTCTGTTCAATCACAAGGTCAGGCCAAAGTCCTGCCCAGCAGCAATCACTTCGTCTAATGACATGGTACCCATTCTCTATCAAAAACTGGTACAAACACGGGTTTGGTGCTGTTTGGTGCTCTTTGCATAATGCCCGTGACCAGATGTTGCAAACAGATTCAGCATGCTCTTCACGGCAAACAGATGGAGGTGCCTACTGCCAGTGTGCTCAGCTCCTGTGACTACCTTAATTATTGCAATAAAGTGTAGGGTATTGTATGCACAGATTGGCTGCTCGATTTTTCTTTGAAAGGTCTTCCTTCAATGCCTCTATGTTCTTCTGAAGATCCACTTATGATAACAGTTCTATGCTTTTACTGTAGAACGGTGGAATTTCACAGTAAAAGCATGGACAATTTCCACGTGTTCATTATTACTGGCCCGATTGGGATGTGTCCTCTTAGTGCTCGCAATAATGCCTTCCCAGACATTATATGAGAAACAGAACTCTTTGCAAACACCTCTGCCAGCACTTCCTCATGGCCAGAACCGCTCATCATCATGCCTATGCTACCCATGAAGTTCATAAGGGTGTAACAAACAATGTTCAGGCTTCTTTTAATAATGATACATGTTGCTCTCACCCATAATGGATGGTCAAAAGTGATGCATGGGATCAACTATATTAAGTTTCCGTAATCGCTGCTGTACGAACAAAACCGTGGAGCCGATGCAGGTTTCATCACATTGCTGGAGGTCAATTATGAGAAGAAAAAATACTTTTGACTTCGAAAAGAGGCGATATTGTGCAGAGAATGCATGCTGAATAAAAGCAGACAAACTTGGCCGTTGCCTACGAATGGAACTAGAGAGGTCTAATGAATGCCACAGTAAACCATAGGACAGCTCCATGGACACCTTCAATAAGAGACCCCTGATAACTTGAGACTTTTTGGAAGAGCGGCCAGCAATAATGTGTTACAACAGTAATAATGCCCCTGCCATGAAAAGTTCCTTTATCATCAGTAGATACCACGTTGTGGTCACTGTACAAATGTACGTTCTTCTAATTCTAAGGTGTATGAAGCGGTAAGTCATTTAAAGCCCGTCCGATTTTATGTGCCCGAATGCGTTTTACTGCTCAAAACGGGCAAACAACACTAAGAACAAAATTATGTCAAAGCACATCAAGGATAGGTCAAGATGATAAAATAACTATATTTACATTCAGTACGAATATCAGTTAAATCTTCCAAACAGCATGTCCTAGTATTTTTCCATCAATATGGCACACTCAGATACAATAGATAAGATGAACCAGCCCGAATAAGATAGCAAGGGCCACTTGCATGCAATGTTACAGTACCACTTTTCGCGAAATTTCGTGATTTAGGCCCCCCTACTCTAAGGGCAATAAAAAATTCCCCAAGAGGACTTTTCGGGGCTTTTTTCTGGTAAAACTACATAAAATTGCGCTTCGAACGGTACCAAATATAGCTTCAGCATATCTAGTTCAAGGTTCGACCTTCCAATCCCTGGATTACAAGTGAAGTTTCTAAGGCATTTGATCAGAAAGAATGGACTTGAAGTAGCCCGTCAAAGTAGTAGAATAGATGGTAAGAGAAAATCGACAGTTTAAACTTAGAGTTACAGGTGTCAACGAAAGTACCTCCATCCTTCGTCGCTGTCCGCGTCGGGTAAGACTTCAAGTGTGAGAGAGAAAATTGTCTGCTCCTATGAATCGAACACACTTCATTCTGACTTGCGCAACGATGAGTCTGTGATGAGTATGATTTAAGCTCGTGTCGTTACCTGGATACAAAAGGTCTCGCTATCTTGGTTATCATGAGTCGTACATAATATGGAAAATTGTACACTCAAATCTGCAAAGATTCTAGAAGTGAAAGTATTATAACCTGAAGTGAGATGACCCCCTGCAAATTAGTCCGATGTAAGGAATGCTTAGGCCTATATCTTATAGGAGGCTATGACTCCAGCGATTTCACAGTGCTATTTCTCTAATGATTTCTTATGTCGCGAGAATAAAAACGTTGATACTACACAACTGTAGCAACGATTCTCAATATTTGGATGAAACAGGGAGCATGTGCCCCCGGCCCCACACGGTTGGTACTGCCCTTGACTGAAAAATTACTACAAAATGTCCCTTTAGTCTACATGCTGTTAGCGACAGGTATACCGTTATTACCGTTGGGAAAACTCTGATGAAACGTACGTTATCTATGCAGACAGTGGATTAACTGGCGGGGGGCAATGGGGACACTTGCCCCCAAACAAAGTATCCTCCCTAAAAACTCTAGAAAGATCATTATTTTTAAGGTCGTAACTCTCTGCCATCTATGCCATGGTCTGTTAAGTCATAGCAGATGATTTCCATGTCCAAAACAGGCGAAACGAGCCATCGTCTAGTACGACGCACAGATGACGATTAGAACTCACCGTCTTTGAAGATTGAGAATCAAGATGTCTCCCAAAAGATTACAAGATTTCTCAAACTGCGTGTAATATCCATGGTTTTTTCATTTCTGATCAGAATCTGACCTTCTATCTGAGTTTCTGTTGCTGCGTATCTGATGAACAGTGTTATTTTTACGGCCTCTTTATCACTGATTTTTACACATGTACAACTGCGCAGGCGTATGTGTCACAGGACACCAAGCATCTTGCTCTTTCTTCCTAGACTAGATATAAACATTGAGAATGGCGCCAAGGAAGAACAAAATGTGGTAATTCGACGTATTCTTCGCTACAGGTTTAACCACAAAGAGGAAATATCAGGTATATTGCTCTTTTTGCTTTTAACATGCCGGACGTATCGTCTATGAATGCACCTAAAAGACACCTTACGAAATAAGCACAATTAAGAGAGTTAAAAGTGGTCTTCAGGTCAGAATAAGTTTTCTGCTGAACATTACACTGCATATAAGCTATGCAATGCTTGCAAAGTTATAGAAAGAAAAAAAGAAAGGTTTAGTCATTTAAATTCTTTTTAGTGTTTTTGTGGTGAATTTGTAGCTGAGTGGGTTGCACTAACAAGTTGGTGTGGGGATATAGTTAGGGATAGACCTTGCGTTCACATTTCTCTCCTACTTAAGACATTTTTAAATAAAACATAGTAAATTTTTAAATTATGCAAATAACCCTTGCTTCTACATTTAAAATTAGGGATTGATTTTCAATCTCGCGTCAGAAGTAACGCATGCTTCATTCTGAATTGTTTTGGGAGAAACGGTTAAGCTTATTATATTTGGGATATAATGCCAAACTCTTGATTGCATAATTAATTTTTTCATGGATTTGTATGATTGAGGCCAGCCTGTTGAATTTTATCGACCCATAACTACGCCTCCTCGCCACAGCATCATCTCATTACCACCACCACCACTGTTAAATGTGTCACCAAGATAAAAATGTGATCAGCCATCCATTGTATGTCTACTTTCTTGTTCATCTACCATTACATCACTGCCATTACCAAGCATTTCTGACATTTGCAACTTTCTGCTCTCTTATACTTTCTCACATGAAGAGTTGTTGACAAGCATCATGTCCCCTCAACATCACTTCAGTTCACATTGGGTAGATGACGTGGTGTAAAACAACCAAAACAAGTAGAATTTCACACTATTGAAATCAGAGCTGGATATCTAGTACGAATTTAGGGGACTGGAATACCTCCTTTACAAGTAGAACACTAAATACTTCATGCAGAATAAAGACATACAGACCATCCTTATACTGTAAAAGCAGAACTGCTTACAATGGAAACACTCATCAAGGTTCCAAGTATGCCAGCAGGTTGATAACTTCATAGACTGATCATATTGAATACATCAGTCAGCTCTCTGACAAAGTGTTTCTAGGTCTAAGTCTGCAGCCTAAAACCATGGGCAAACAACAGATTAACATTTTTTTGAGGCACCAAGTGTCTACCTACTGAGCACATTATAAATATTTTAGGGAGAGTACAGTTCTCACCTACTCACCATGTTGGTTTTGTATATGTTCATATTTCTCTCTACTTGTCAATTTTGTCAGAAACCATTCCCAAAATGGGATAAAATACATGCCATGGTCATTACTTGGTTTAGTTCTGCTGGCGGATGCTATTTTATAGTTACTAGGAAAAAAACGTATGTTGTGTATCACAGCTACTATCCAAGATAGCAACTGACATTGAGGAAATCTTGATTGATGTGTGAAATTTTACTTCTTCAGTTGATGTCATTAACATCTGATGCCATCCGGTCTGTGGCTCATGTGAACACAAAAATTGCAACTTGAGGTAGACATGACAGATGTCTTGCCTCACATGTGAAAAGGGTACTAACACTAGCACACAATTCATGAATTCACATCCAACAATGTAAGTTATGCATGTAATAGAATTCCTCACCACTCAAGAAAGTGAACACTGTCATTAGTAGATTGTTGATTATGAACTACAATACTGTAACAAATGAATTGAACTTTTGAAGGGTGCTGTTAAACCCTCAGGTTTAGATAGGGCCAAGTTATTGTCTGGATCTACTGTAGAACTTAAACCCATCTACACAAGAGAAGTAGGAATGACTCAAAATTTGTATTGTTCCCAAATTGATATGATGCCACATTTTTACAGAATGTTTTCATGAAAGGTTTCAGTACCTGCTCCATTCCAGTTATGTCTACATACAAACATTCTATTGTTCTTAGAACAGGTTCATTTGGATCCATTCCTGTATGAATAACAGTAGGGCCGTTTTGTGTTTTTAGATATGGTGACCTCATTGTTTTCAATGACCTTTTTGATTCAGTAATAATGTTGGGAAGAATAGGTCCAATTGAGAGTTTCATGTAATCTCATTCCACTTCTTCATGTATCTTATTGTCAAATGTTTACATAGTGTCCCCACAGAAATACATCACATGATGATGATGATGATGATGATAACGCAGTTTTAACGCAGTGCACTCCCCTTTGCAGGGGCTAGGGTGGTGCCTACATACATGGGACTTGTTGGAACATAGAGCACTTTAAGACCGTATGCCCTTCCTGACATCACAAGTGGCCCTTCCAAGATTCGAACCCTGACCATCTTGAACTTAAGGCAAGGAACTTATCCACTAGACCATAGTGGCTCTTGTTTAGACTTCTATTGTAGGTTAACCAGGATAAGTATTATCTGAGGCCATAAACACATGAGAAGGCTATAAATTAGAATTTCCTTCTCCAGCTTTTTTATACCCATGCTTTGTGTAATGACACAAACGTTTCCACTCTAACTTCAGTGAGAGAGTGGCAGTTGAGGAGTGTTCCAGCAGCATGTGTATAGTTTACTATGTGATTTCTATTGGTCACGAATTGAATACAGAGTTTGAAATGAGAGTTTAAAAATGGTTCACTACTTTTGTAGATAGTGAAAAGCAGCAGCAACTAGGGTTAAGGGGTGTGAGTGCCCCCTGCAAGCTTTCATAATTTTGAAGTTTGAAAGGCCCAAAATGGCTATGGGAACAGCAGTGAATGCAACAATCTGTCTGAAGATATCAGGATTTTGGGGGGAAATGGATCATAACCACATGTTCTACCAAGTTCAGTGAGTCTCTTTTGCTGGTTTTGACATGTTTTGGTTTGTGAAACAGTCTTTTAAAAACGAGAACTGAATCACAATGTTCCAAATATGATTTGGGAATTGGGAATCACATTATGTTATATCGAACACTGGTATGTTGTATCAAACATTGAAAATAACATCATTTTTTATGTCTTCCCACTGGTACCAGCTGATTTATGTTGAATCTTCTCTTTTGGTTTCACTGCCATCACTTTCATCTTGATGATAACTTTCCATATCATGAAGGTTGTATGTCATAGTGAAGACTTCAGTATTATTGTATTGTTGCATAAAATTTGACTGGGAAACGAAGAATAGTAAGTAGGTGTTTGTGGTTATCTCTTGTGTAAAGCTTCTTATTGCAAAATGATATTCTTGTGGTGCTTGCAATTACATAAGTTGTGGAGCAACTTTGATTATATCAGCACATTTTGAGATCAAGGACTTCAGAAGAGAGACCTGGAGACTTTTCACTCTTAAATAATTGATACAATTAAGTTAATGTCAGTTAGAAATACCTCTTGTACAACTTTATCCTTTTCCCCTGTTCATCCATTACACCAACAATCCAGCTTTTCCTGCATTCCAGTAGTGACTTATTTCATCTTTATGGTAAAATACTGTAATAGCTCTATTCAGCTCTACAAGTAACCAGACCTGTGCCAGTTATGAGTATAAGTTATAAACTTTGCATTTTACATTTTTATACTCAGTTATTTCAGAAATTACATTTACATTACCCAGTCTCGAAATGTTTCACTTTTATGTGTCACTAACAGAAAAAAATCTGGTGGGCCCTTACAGATTATCTAAGACATGTCCTTAAAAATTTTTACTCCTATCAAATGACCTAGATGACCATGTGTGTTCTTTTTCTACTATAAAAAGGTGGGCAGTAGTTTACAAGGATTTTTTTTAAAAAAGCTTTTGGTTGTATTTGTATGACTGACAGACATTTAATCCTCACTCATAAATCTACAAAAATTATTAGAGACAGATAAGCAAGAATCAAGATTTTAATGATATGAGTAGTATTTCTCATAAGAAACCATTCTTGTGATCAGACCATAGCTGTTTTAAATGTAGGTCAGATGAAATGAGCATATAATTTCACTTATATCAATTTCTTACAAGATTTTTCTTTCCAAAAAGCAGGGCTGTGAAAATGCATGCTAGCAAATCAAGAATCATGTAATGATTCTTTTTAACACTTTAGCCTATGTATATCACCTATATTAAATAGCTTTAAAAGGCATTCAGGTACTTCTAAAATTTCATGCTCCTGCTATTTTGATTTGATAACTCAAACAAATGATTTCAATGTTAAATGTCCAGTTGAACACCATCTGTGCCAAGCTTTTATGTGATAAATCTTTCTCTTTCTTTACTGTTGTCCTTATATAATTTCTCTGTTAGTATTTAGTGTACTGATAGTCTTTGATAATGGAGCAAGATGTTCCGAAACGACAGACATATAACAAGTTATCATGTCTGAATGTTTTGTCTTTATGTGTTTGAAACTCCTTACTGCTGTTTTTCATTTGGAATTCATGTGCTGGGTCTTTAAGCCACATTTACCAATGGGTTTACAATGAAACTTGATTTAGATAAGTAATGATATTCAAGGGCATTAAAGTATATTGATTCAAAGTACAGCTGACTTAGACAAGGGGTCTAAGCAATGTAGGGGATTGGAAATGGGTGGCATTAGGGGTTAGTTCTGGGTTTCAGACATTTATGAGACCATTTGCAAACTATTTGCAAACTTAAAAAATGGTGGATTCTGTACCTAATTGTATATATAGAGTCCAGTCATAAAATATATAATCTTCAGCATGGTATAACATGGAACCGTAGAGTTTGTGAAGTAGCTAGTGAGGAAGTATAACAAATAGGATGTTGACAATGTTTGCCTTGCTGAGTGTAGTAAAGAAAAATAGTAACATTTCAGTAAGCTTGCCCCTCTCCCTTGGTCTACTGATCTTCGAAACCTTGACAACCTGAAAATTGCTGGATTGAATGCAAGATCTTGATCTCTTGATGCTGCAACTGTTTTGGGTTTTTCAGAGGGCAGGGAAATGATGATGGTGAGTGGTATCAACTGAGGGTCACTCATGCCTCCACCATGCCACATGTAATTTTTTGGTTGCCATAAGTGTTCGTATTTGTAATATGCTTTTATACTGAAGGCCAGAAATAGATAAGTAAAAGATAAGTGGATGATAAAACCCTCCTAGTCAGTCAACTGAAATTTATCTTATTTCAACAGAAGTATTGTCTTAATGAGAGCCATGTAGACAAATGATTATAAATTTGAATGTATACAAATGATTATAAATTTGAAACATTTGCTAGCCAAATTATTGATGTATCTAAACACAAATCACTTCTATTGTGCAATCATCTCATCCTGTGATTATGGTTGACCACTCAAATAAGTGAAGTGAAAATCCATTATAAGTTCCTTTTTAGTTACCCTTGTCGGCATTGTTTCTATCTATGCAAAGGGGACACTTTATATTCAAATTATACCATCATTAAAAGACAGTAAAATACTAAAGCAAATAAAAAGCTACTGGTATGCCAGGGACTTATTCCATGCCCATGTACATAACTGATCCAGCTGCAAAAACACATGTACATGGTACAATGGGAGTGATTTTCCAAGTATTCTCAATGGCTTTTACCATCAGACGTAAATGGGTATACTTTGTTTATAGGCACAGTGCAGAGTTTAATCTCTCATCGTATTTCACTTAACTCAGATTTATGTTCTCATCACGCAAGAAGTGACTGATCTATCTAAAAATTTAATATCAAATCATTGTAAAAATACGACAACTGTCATCACATCAAGAATCACTGATTGCTTATTGCTTATTATTACAATTTTCATTTATCATTGATGTAAAAAACCGTACCTTGCTGGTTAAATATGGGTAAAGTTGGATTTGAGAAGGTTTCTGTCCCCAGTCCCCAGTCCCCACCCTAGTTCTACCATTCCTACCGTTACCCACGTGATCCTCACAAACTGACTTCCAGTTCATGCCCACTGTAAGGCCACATTTCTTTGATTAGTATTATTTTCCCCTCCATATTGCAACCTTCTAGCCAATGGACAAATGTTTCACCAAAAAAGTTTGGTCACAGAGAGTAAGGAGAAGGACAAACATGAAGGGTATTTCGATGAAAATGTGTAACATAATGGAGGAGAAAAATGTTATACTACAGATTATTGCACCGGGATAATCATTAGAAATGATTTTTATCCTTACCTTAATAATATGCTTTTCATAAGCCAAAAACCAAAGTATACTAAATCACTACTTTCATACAGAGACCATCAAGTGTGTGAATAATGTCCACAACTTTACATCACTGGTCCCCAGGACTTTCGGCTATTGATGCCTTTAATTTTCATTCTTTGACATGCAAAATGCGACAGTAAGGAATAAGAGGGCGCGTTTTGGATGTGATTTTCTTAATCAGAAGAGGTAACTGCATAAAATATCAGAAGAAACTTTTGCTTTATTTCCCTTTTAAGATGGTGCATATGAAAATGATGTAGTGATGCCACTAAAGAGAAATGGCACCTCTAAGTTCTTGCTCTCGTTACATTGACTGGACCTTTGTTTTCCTGCATCGTCATTCCTTCAGGATATGTTTAATTCTTTCCCAGCCCCCTCATTTACGGCCAGCTCTTTCTGTTTAACACTGTCTCTCATTACTTCTTTGTACTTATCACTTTCCTGTGATGAAAAAAGTATATCAGTTTTTATTTGAGTTTTGTAATCCTCACAGATAACCGTTTTGACTCAGTCATTTTGTCTCCATAATACGTGTATTGAAGCAGTGTTTCGTCATGAGCATTGATAATGGCCTTGATCCACGTCTTTGGTTTGTATTTATGCAGCTTTGCAAATATTTTTCAAGATAAGTTTGGGCATTTAAACGTAATCTTCCATTCTACACTACAGATATGTGTCAGATCTATATTAATGGAGGTGCCTACTTGCTTAACATAGTTGTGATACATGGACATTTATTTTACTTTTCAGCAGGACATTGCATGTCAAGTAGTGTTGTCCATATGCTAATTTTTCAGTCCCATAGAGTAGTTAGGCGCAGCCAGCAATTGGTTAAAAATCAAACCTTTGACAGTACTTTCCGCTCACTACATGCTTCCTGTTGATATAAGAAGATTGCCCAAATTTGAGAAGGATGTTTTGAACAAGCACCAAAGTTTAAATCATCCCTATCGAAACCGAGTTATTTGAAATGACCATTTGGGGTGTGCGCTGGAGTGTATTAAGTATAGAACTGTAAAGTACTATACTGTAAAGTTGAGGGTACGATAATTCAACCTATTCTGGATCCAATTTACTAAAGCCTGTGAGTGCGTGTAAAGTGATTTAATTGTATGACACCATCAGATCCACTTCATTATATTGCAGCAAATCTTTCAACTTGATCAAATAGTCAGCATTTTTCACCGGATTTGCTGACATTCGAGGCTTTCTTGTTGCTTAAGTTTGCATTTTGAGGTTCAAATTTGCTAAAAGTTAGGCTGTAAAATATCAAAGCTATGAATTTTTCTGTAATATCAAAACTGCTAAGCCAAGTAAAGCACTTTAACTTCATTGTGTAATAAACAGTATCATCATTCATGGACTTATCACGCATTGTCATCCTATATCCTTATCATTTTCAACATTTCTCGTTTAGAGCTGCTGTAAAAATGTCAAGGAATGAATTTACCATCCACCATGATGCTGCGGCGCTCCTCAACTTGCTTGGAATCACGGATGGAGACGGTCCTGAAGTATATGCAGAATTGCTAAGCAAGGACCTCACTCCCTACGTAACCACACAAGTATCATCCCATAATGCGAAGAAGAAAATAGCAGAATTCTGCCCAAATGCCAAAGAATTCTTGAAGAAGTATGATGAGCTAAAATCCAGGAATATTCGTGAACTGAATCCGCTTGTTTATCTTTTTTCAAGTATAGTGCAAGAAAGGGGAGTTCTACGTTTTATAGAGCGCAATGCAAAAGATAGAGGGGGGCTTAAGGAGGCAATGGCTGCCGCCATCACGTCAGGTCCACCTGCTGCTGATGACTCTGACGTCGAGGGAACGAAGTCTACAGCAAAGGCAATCATGACACCTCAGGAGCTTCAGGAGCTGAGAAGTAAACTAGCATCAGTTGCAAGCGCAGCCAACCAGAGTTCAACCAATGACCTTATCAAGGCATTACGGGGGAAACAGGCCAAGAAAGGACTAGCAGGTGTGCCTACACTACCATCATGGGCAAACGAACGACCGTTTCTTACGTCAGATTTTGTGTCAATCAACAGGGTAAATCCTGCTTCTACAGTCTCGGTTGGTTCACAACCCATCCAAATGCAAGAGATCACCATCATGGAAGATTTACTCTTTTTAATGATGGGTATTGAAGGGAAATATATATTGCTAAAAACAAAGCAAGAAAAGGGTCACCAACCAACGTTTTCCGTTGATCGCACATTGGATACTAGCTTCCAAGAAGTAGTTAGTAGGATGTTGCCAATTTGTGCATACTATTCAACAATATGTCGTTTTATTGAGGAAATGTCTAACTTTAGCCATGGCGTTGTTAGTCAAGCATTGTGTTCAGCCATGAGACACATGTTAAAAGAATATTTGATCTTTACTGCCCAACTTGAACACCAGTTTCGTAAAGGTGCTATGTCTTTGCCAAAGATGTGGTTCTACATACAGCCTTGCATGAAGACGATGGAGATTTTGTCAAGCATTGCTATATCAATAGAGAAAGGTAAGCAGCAGTGGTAATTATGTAAAGTGCAGGGTTGGAATTAAGAGTTTAAAATCGGTTCGATATTTTTGTAGACAGTGAAAAGCAACAGTAGCTGTGGTTCAGTGGCGCTTTCAGCGCCCCGTGCGAGTTTTCGTAATTTTGAAGTTTAAAAGGCCCAAAATGGCTCTGGGAACATCAAAGAATGCAACAATTGGTTTGAAAATATCATTTGAGTGCCTTTTTCAAGTAGGGCAACGAGTCTCGTCATTTTTAAATTCATTCGCGGAACGGTCTTGAGGTAACGAGAACCGAATTGCGATGTTCCACAAACGGTTCACGAATCTCGATGCGTTAAATCAAACCCTGAAGTGTATTGTGACGGAAAGAATGTTACTACGGGAGAAAATTCCAAAGTGATGCTACTGGTCACCATATCAGAACTTCTCCATGCCCTTTCAATCTCATGCCCCGTTATCGTCAAAACAGACTTATCTTATTAAGCAGAAATACAAACAAACGTACTACAATTGGTTATCGGTTTCGATGTATGTGAGGTGTACACATAAATACGCATGTTGCGGTGATCTTAATTCACAAGTCTTAAAGTATGGAATTGTGATCTAAATGGCTTTGTACTTTCCACCTTCAATATGTTGTACTGCATTTCATTAACATGCTTCAAATTAGCGCCTCGGTTAGTAACAGAAATATTGATGAGCGCCTTTCTCTTGCAAGCAACCCAGCAAAAACTTTTAACTGTTGTTCATTGTTTGCGAAATTTCTTGCTTTAAGTACTTCCAAGTTCTGGGCTATTTGATCAACATTGTGATATCAAAATCGATAAGAAATTTAAGGTTTCAATAGGTACCCCCGTTTTGAAGTCACCTAGACTAGATGATAATTGTAATGGTACGCAATTAAACTAACTCCAAGGGGTTTTATATGCAGATCCTTCTTGCGTTTGCTTAGATTTCCAGTTCTTTGAAAGCAGTTTGTTTAGGGCTTGGTTTTGAGTTTCGATATGCTGCTCATAGTTATCAAGAAGACACTTCAATATGGTTGGCACTGTATGCTCTTTTCGGGGATCGATGCGGTCAGACTGTAAAGACTAACTGTCACTTGGTGTTAATACCCAATTAAGACATGTTGCCAACGATAGGTGTGTTTATTTCTTGCATGCAAAGGCACATCGCAGTGGCTACTTTAAGTTACCAATGAACTCACTCCTAATAGGAAAAGTCACGTGTCTTTTTGCAATTTCTTAACAAAGTTGAATTTGCGGCGGAGTTTTGATCGGAGAAATGTTTTGACACTTCACCGTAGTAGTGACCATGCAAAAAACTTCCGTCAGACTTGCGCCGGCACTGTCATGAACTTTCTTTTACCGCCTTTTTTTTTCTGCGCACTCTTAAATGCAGTTGTCAAGATTTGCTTTCGTTATTAAGTATCTATTCAGAGAATTGGTGGCAATTTTCCCGTTTCCGTTAATTCTTCGTGTTCTGCGGGGATGATGCACCTTTTTTATACGGGTTAATTTGTTATCGTTCATGTTTTTGAGAACGTTCTTGCCGTTCGAGGATATCTAACGGAAACTTCTGAAGTGACTTTTGCTGTTGTGTGTTGTTTTTGTTTTTTCGTATCTTTTTTATTTCTCGTTCAATAACATTTTACAGATTTGTCGCAAATCATAAAATTGGTCGGCAAAGTAACATCCTCAAAATTTAAGTAGCTAATGTGCCTGTTTAATTTCGATCTTCTTGTCATAGGAAATCTGAAGGGAGGATCGATTTTGACTCTGCTTCATGAGAAAACTGAGGCCTACATAGGAGACAAGAAGACACGTGAGCTGTTCCTCTTCCTGACCCAAAGTGCGTGTGCTCCTTATTTCGAAATGCTGGAACTTTGGATATATCAGGGGATCATAAAGGACGTTTGCGGAGAATTTTTGGTGCAAGAACAAGGCACATTCCAAAAGGAGAAAGTCGCAGAAGATTATAACGATAAGTATTGGGAGCAACACTATACGATTATTCAAGAACGAATACCAATTTTCCTTGAAAAAATTGCTGAAAAGATTCTCAGAACTGGTAAATATCTCAACGTTATCAGGCAATGTGGTTATGATGTCAAGTGCCCCAATGCGGTGGAAGTTGTGTATACGTTAAGTGAGAGAGAATACGTAGATCATATTGAAAAGGCTTATGATTACGCAAGCAGGCAGCTCTTGGATCTATTTATGAGCCGTGAAAAACTTAGTGAACGCCTTCGCTCGTTAAAGCATTACTTTCTTTTGGATCAAGGAGATTTTTTTGTGTGCTTCATGGATTTAGCAGAGGATGAAATGAGAAAGAGTGCTGATGATATAGCAGCCTCCCGCATAGAAGCCTTGTTAGAACTTGCACTTCGTACCAGTACTGCAAATCAAGACCCGTACAAGGACGATCTTACTTGTGAACTGCTACCTTATGATTTGATTTCTCAGTTGTTCCGTATTTTAACCGTAGCCCATGATGACGATGCGCGGAACAATCCTACGGAGGTTGATATATCAGGTCTGGAAGCCTTTACGCTTAGCTATCAAGTGAAATGGCCACTTACTCTAATTCTAAGCAAGAAAGCCCTAACCAAGTACCAAATGTTGTTTCGTCATTTGTTCCACTCGAGGCACGTGGAACGGCAGTTGTGTAATTTATGGGTAAGTTGCAAAGGATTGAAGACACGTCGTTTAAGTGGTGCTTCTTTGCATCCGACAGCTTTTACACTTTTACACAGAATGATTCATTACGTTCAGAACTTTGAAAACTATATGGCGTTTGAAGTTATTGAACCAAACTGGCAACTTCTGGAAGAGCATCTAAGGTCTGTTGAAAATATTGACGAGATACTACAGTGTCATAACGACTTCTTAGATCGTTGCCTAAAAGACTGTATGCTTACTAGCCCAGATTTACTTAACTCTATAAGTAAGCTCATGATGGTTTGCGTCACGTTCGCCAATTGCTTCCAGAGGTACACATTAAGCGCGGGACTAAATAACGACACCAGTGAACCAGGCAGTATCCAAAGCATGACCGGAAAGACGACATCCGGTACCGCAACCGCAGTCAAGATATCGTCACAGAACATGGAGCAGATGATGAACACACAGGATTTCGAAAACACTGTGATAAATTTTGAGAGAAATTTCACAAAGGAATTGATAGTTTTCCTAGATAAATTGAACGACAACAACATGATCAACATGGTTTCGAGGCTAGATCATAATGGTCTCTATATGGAAAAACTACATGAAGTGTTCGAGTATGACATTGCTGCAGCCACAAGTTTGGTTGACCTTAAGTCGGTTGGCGAGAAGTAAGTGATGAACGAAGACATGCTTTGATTGTTTAGAAGGGACACCTCCCATCACTGATATATTTTCTGTTGCAGTGTTCACCTCCAGTGTATTTATTGTTATATTGACTGTTTGCTGTCCTGGGAACACGCCCGTCATTTAATGAAATAGATTCTGTAGATTAATCTATTGTTATCTAGTTGTTCATTTTATTATAAGTCACATGATGCACTTTTTGCAATCTGTCAATAGAGTAAATCCCCACCACTGTGAAACTGTTCGTTTTTCAGAGGAAACGTAGAATGTAGTCGAGGTCCTATAGAGGGCTCTTTTTCTCATGTTAACAAATTGTGGCATCATTGACGGGACTATACGGGTTAATTGTTATTACTCTCTGTTTGGAGGTAAAAAGGCATAACAAGAAGTCCACTCTTTGAACTGGAGATTTGATATGCGAAGAAAAACTTTTTAACCATTTTGTAGGTTAGAAATGATGTCATTGACAAAACATGTTATATTTTGGCCACGCAGATTGGTCTGACTGATAGTTTGAAGGTAGGAAGAGTGCAGTCACAGATTACGATCTATGATTTCGTGGCTTGTACCTTTTTTCTTGTTTGCGCAGGGTTTCATATGACCAATTTTTTGCAAACATATCTTAAGTCAGCGAGAGAGTTTGGCAAAACTAAAACTTGTACGTCTAGTATCTACAAAGTATACACATTTTTTTGTTTTATGAGATTTAAAGAAACATGAGGTTCAGATTGCCTAAATTTTAAGAAACATTTAAAGAAACATTGGTAGCCTGAGTCAAGCAAAAAGGGAACTTTTTTGAAGAGTAATGTTGTTCAGCATTAAACTGAAAATAAAAGGATTCGACAGTAAATACTGCATTGGCTTCATTTACATTCTTTCTTGTTCTAAAACAGAACCTTGCATTAGAATGGCAAAAAACGAAATTTCTGTGGAAAATTTAAACTGAGGTACATGTACTTTTAAGAAACATTTAAGAAACATTGCAGGCTGAAAATATGAAAACATTTAGAAACAGTCAGGTTCAACTCAAATTTAATGTTTCTTACAAAAAGAAAAACGTGTAGTTGGGGAGAGGGGAGGAGCGAGCAAAAATTTTTAAATGGAACTTCCTATTGTAAGAGAATAGTCATTTCAGTCACTTTTTGCATAAGTAGGGATATGAACCAAATTGCAATAATAGCTCTTTCCAGCCGCATTCGATGGATGACGTATGAGCTCCCGCTTACGTAGTATCATTACGTGCTCTTTGCATGAAAACATGCTTGCAGGAAACACAAGGCATCAATTTTGTCAAATGAGAATAACCGTATAAATCTGAAAAAGATGGTAAACGTAAACTTTCAGTAACACAATCCAAAAGGTGGAACTCGCATATACAGCAACATCGACCGACTTGCTTGTTTATCTGCTAGATGTTACTTTTAGCATAATGTAGTTCAAAGTAGTTAGGATCATCGGTTCTGTGAAACGCCTTCTGTAATCAAAGGGCTAATAGTAAGAAAATTGTAGGGGTTTGTTTTGACCCGCTGCACTACATGTTCCCGGGCCCATGGGTAGCCTCTTAATTGAAACCCCTTCCGGGAAAATTGTTGTCTCTTAACTTTTTATTGAGACCCCCCTCTGCACGCTTATTTGATGCGATAATTTGGTAGACATAGGTTGGTTTCTTATGTGAGCGTTAAAATAGAGAAGATGATGGAACGAAGTGAGCTGGAGATTTTTAATTTTTGAATTTGTTTGTACTACCCATTCATGATAGGATTTTCCCTCCCCCCTCAAACAAAGGATATGTCCCCCGAAATTGAGAGAGTTGGCGACGGAACTAGTGCATCCACTGGTACATCCATCCTCATTTACTTGCTATCGCAAAAATACATTTAAGTGTTTGGAAAACACAACTTGGCCGCTAAATATTTCGCCTTGTCGACATGGAGAAAAGTATTCTAGCAGCCATTTTCTCTGCACGGTTAGGGCGCAATATCAACTGTTGCAAGACAGCTGAGTCTGCTCTGGAGTTCCCTATCTGAGCGTTGATTACCTCTGTTTTCAGTAAATTTTTTTCACACACTTCAGGTTTCGGACAACTATTAAAAGGAACGACGTCAGTTTCATCGATGTCCGTTAAAGACACCAATGCTTTTGAATTCCCCAATTCGTTTATTTGATGGATAATGGGGCATTTATCAGGAACTTTATCGTATGTCAACTTACAGTTGTTTACTCTCATTTTGCATGTCACGTGGTCGCATAGAGTACGTAATGTCATAGTTTATCACACTTTTCTTTATAATACTTATGTCCAATTTAATGGGGTGGCTAGTCTGGAGTACTGTGGGCATGAACCTCCCCAAAGCCAATACATTTCCTTGAAGATACCCTCCAATTGGGCTGTGCAGCAATTCAGTGATGGATATTCAAGTATACTTGTTAGTGAAAGGGCCATGATTTTCAAGTCACTTCCTGACCCCCTCCCGCCCCGACACCCCCACACATTCAAGACCGACTCACTACTTTCATGCTCCTCACAGTTTTGAAGGATCGATTTTAGCGACTGCCAGTTTTGTGCATCTTCAACTGTAAGTTAAATAAAAAAGCATATTATCATATTGCTGCACAGAAGTTATCAATTTTCACTGCCAACGGGGTAATCGGATCTATGAGTTTTAGTAGTATTTTGGAAACTGGGTATATTACAGGTACTGCGGTACAATCAGTCGGCAAGATATTCTCTGTTGTTGTTAGGGGTTTGGGGGGGGGGGGGGGAGCTAATATTCCTATTCCCCTTATCTGATTGTTTTTGGAAGTTACAGCCGTTCTAACAATAAAGCTG
>JAAAKL020003079.1:0-24079 GCA_010016065.2 Carybdea cf. marsupialis auct. non (Linnaeus, 1758)
ATATACTTTGGTGACAGATCATTAATAGCTTTATAAGTTAAGAGTAATAGCTTTGAATTAATCCGTTGTCTTACTGGAAGCCAATGGACTGTTTCCAGGACCGGAGTTGTATTTTGTACATGCTGTAATTTATTTAGTAGGTTAAAGTTGACTCCATACATCAAGGAGTTACAATTATCTAATCTGGAAGTGATGAATGCATGAACTAGAATTTCGGTTGATTCAGAAGTAAGAAATTTTCTTATTTTTGCTATACGCTTCAGCTGATAGAAAGAGGATTGACAAATGGAATAAACTTGATCAGACATGAACAAGTATGTCAAAAAGTACAAAGATATTTCTTGCAGATTTCCTGGGCTTAATCATATCTCCAATGTTAAGAGATTCGACTTTCATCTCATTTCTGTGCTTCGAATTTAGTACAAGTGATTTTGTTTTGTTTCTGTTCAGCTTTAGTTTGTTCGGAGTCATCCATTTGTCGATGGCACAGACGCAAAATTCAATTTTGTTAACAGCTCTGTCAATTTGTGCCTAAGTGTTTGGGCGGAAAGTAACATAAAGCGGTATGTCATCAGCATACATTTGAAACGACATATCGTAACTGCGCAAAAATATTTCCTAAAGGAGCAGTATCTATCAGATACAAAAGCGGTCCAAGTATTGATCCTTGCGATACTCCGCAATCTATAAGTTTTGTGAAGACCCAACGTTGTTCAGAAATACAATCTGTTTGCGATCGGCAAGGTAAGAACGGAAACTATACAATGCGTTTCCAGTTATTCAAAATTGCTTATACAGTCTAGACAAGATGATGTTATGGTTGACTGTATCAAATGCAGCCGACAGGTCCAAAAGTAGCAAGATAACCGATTCTTGGTTGTCTACGGCAAGAAGGATAGCATTTTGTAAATGTACAGGTGCAGTCTCTGTGCTGTGCTAAAGTTTATATACAGATTGGTATATTTCTTGAAGTTTATTGGAAGCTAAATAATGCATGCAAGTGAGAAGCTACCATCTTTTCTGTCGCTTTCGAGATTTTTACTTCGATGTGATATTGGCCTGAAATTTTCATGCTCCTCAAAATTTAGAGTAGTCTTCTTTAATAGGGGTAAAAGAGCCGCTCCCTTCATCTTTTCGGGCACTTGAGAGTTTCTAAAGAAAGATTTATAATCTTGGTCATAATAGGTGCCAGAATATCCATGTTTCTAATAAAACATATGCTGGTATAGGGTCAAGTTCACATGACTTCTTTGATAAATCTCTGATAAAAGACACAGCAACTTCCTGGGAAACAGGAGTGAATTGACTTAATTTAGATGGACACTGAGGCAAAGCATCATCAGCGTAATCTCCATCTGAGAAGCAGGAAGTTAATTTTGAATTTTCTCAGTAAAAAAAAAAAAGCAAATACATTTGCGAGTTCTTTGATCGAGGCACACGACGGGTGGTTTCCGGATTGTTTACGACAAAGTAGCTTATCGATGTTACGAAATAGCGCTCCCTGGTAAAAACGATTTCAGTTAACCAAAGACGAATAGTAGCTAGTTTTGTATTTTAGATCAGTTTATTTAAACGTTGGCATTGTTTTATGTAATCCTCCTTAGCCGCTGTTGATTGCTCACAACGCCAGCGACCCTTCAGGTTTTCTTAGTGTCAGGTTCTTGCGTATACCACTCGGAGCATGGACGGATTGTAACCATGCGAGATCGCAATAATGCATGTACATCTAAAATTGTTGATAATACTCTGTTGTAATTTTCAACCGCTTTAACAACATTTATTTGAGAAATCGTTAATAAACTAGCATAAATTAGCAGTGTCTTAACGAAATTTGTCGAAATTGATGAATTTAAACTTTCCTAAATGACTAGATGCTTTGAGTATTCGGAGGCTTAATCATAGAAATATCACAGCGTAGTCCTGAGTGGTCTGAGATGCCGGCATTATGAACACGAAAATTGCTAGCAATGCTTTCGTCTTTCCTCGCGATAATGAGGTCAAGCGTGTGGCCATCTTTGTGTGTTGGGCCATTTACATTTTGTTCCAGCTCAAAAGTCCGTAAAAGGTCTAAAAATTTAGTGGCAGAAGGCTCAGATGCATCGTCAACATAAAATTGAAATCTCCTACTATTAAAGGTTTCCCAGTAAAACCGATCATTTGCTCTAAAAGGGGAGAAAACTCATCTAAAAACATGTTAACTAAAAAATTATAAATAATTTGTTGACGACGGTGGCGATCAATAAATAATAAATATCCGAAGTGTAGTGCAAGATAGGCATTGGTATATTAAATTCTATTATTCAAATGACTTGATATTTCGACCTGGTTGCTGTTGCGATCGCATAGACTTTTTACAAAGAAAGCCAATACCAGTGTAACGTTCTCAAACCTGTCTTTAACTTTGCTGGATTTTAATATCTCTAATGCTGTTCTAGAAAGTGGGTAGATGTTCGGGTTTGTAAAAAGGTTATTTGGTTTGTAAGTTGTTACCAAAGTTTTTGCAGACTCCGATTTCTTTTCTTTCAGTTTTCGCAGATCGAATAAAGGTATTTAATTTGCTCTTATAAATCAATCATTGATGAGGTTCCAAGGATAGCTTTGTCTTCTCAAAACATTTTGTTTTCTTTCATTATCTTCTACAATCATGCAGATTTGCCGGGCTAAAGTGAATGAAATTACTGGAAGGGGAGACGTTGCCTGGTGTCAGTATCCTTGTAGTAGATATCCATCCAAAAATTTCCTTGGCATTATTGATTAAAATGTCAAGGAAAGGCAGTTCATAATTGTCAGTACTCATACTAAATTGTATTTCTGTGCGCATGCTATTGATAAGTTTTAAAAGTTGACAGGGGGATAGGGTTTTGCCATTGAGTATAATAATACAATCGTTAAGGATTCTCTTCCAGTTTTCTTTG
Organism: Carybdea cf. marsupialis auct. non (Linnaeus, 1758); assembly: GCA_010016065.2. NCBI lineage: Eukaryota > Metazoa > Cnidaria > Cubozoa > Carybdeida > Carybdeidae > Carybdea > Carybdea cf. marsupialis auct. non (Linnaeus, 1758). The sequence goes on from JAAAKL020003079.1 coordinate 2,916, forward strand.
ATGCTATTACTTATGGCTATGGAGAGCGTATTTTTACAATATTGGTACAATGCTATTTCCCAATATCGCATTGTTAGGTTGGCGTGTGTTGGCGCTACTATAGTGCCCATTGCTGTACCTGTAAGTTGGTGGTAGTACTTGCCGTTGAAATGGAATATATTATTCTTTAGTATGAATGTAGGATTTAAAGGATGAAGTAGCTCTTGAATCTGTCATCCACTGTTTGTGGGTACATTTCCATCCAAGATTTCATTGCTCTAAGGCCATATTCATGTGTTATACTTGCATACAGACTGGTTACATCGAAGGTACTCGTAACAGCATCCTCATTTGTTTGGTGAGGAAATTTGTTTAGAAAGTTGACACTGTCTCTTAGAAATCTCTACACGTATTTTGTCAAAGGTTTGAGGAGAATATCAATAAAATAGCTTAATCGCCTGGTTGGGCAATTTGGGCCAGCCAAAATCGATCTGAGTTTGAGGTCTCGCGATTCTTGGATAACAACAACGTCTTCCTGTTGTTCTTTAACAGCCTTCTGGATTATTTTCAATTTGTGGATCTTTGGAAGTCCGTAAAAGTTACTTGTATTCGAATCATGTTTTGTCAAGTAAACGATTTCATTTCCAGTTAAATAGTGTTTGTACTTGTTATTTAGGCGTTCAAGACCAACAAACGTTTTTCTGTCTTGGTCTTCCGTCGTCTCTGCGTAAGTGCTAGAATCACCGAGTTGGCTCAAGACCATTTTTTTATCGTGAGTTGTACTTATTATCACCACCCTCCCACCTTCGTCTGCTTCTTTACAATAATGCTTGTGTCGCTTTTCTCTCCAAATAACTCTTTCTTATTGAAAAACCTTGATCATCGAGGAAATTTATAACAGAGCCCAAAAATTTCTGTTCCTTTTAGAAGGCAGATTAATGAACTCGTACCATTGACTAAAGATACTTCGTGCTGTAATACTGAGTCAATGAAGAGTCTCAATCCCTGCATTCTTCAGAAATGATGCAGTGAACTTCGTCATCCAAGAAAAACATGTATACCTCTGACGATATAGACGTTGTACAGCTGTTCGATCAGCTAAGCAACCTAACCAGTGAATTATAGTGAAAGTGGCCGAGTACACCACAGTGGCTCGAAACGTTTACGTGCTCATCGTGAATGTTCATCGTGACACATGTGTGGCACGTGTGGGCCATCAAAAACACATGCACAATCCATCGGATGGGCATCTAGAATTCTCGTCTTCCCAATTTCCCTTGAATAAACTGGTTGAACTTTGTAATTATGGTAAAAAGATATTGTCAATGTCTCTTATGGCTAGGATTGGACTAGGGTGGGTGGCCTTCAAAGCAAGTCAACATGGTCATATTCTCCACCATCAAATAAAATGGTTATATAAAACGGTCAAGAAATCACGCAGTGGACAACCCTAGCAGGTGATGGAAAACCTAAGCTGTAGGTCAGGTTGAATTCAGATGTATTAAATGGAGCCAGGCTTTTCATGTGCTACCAGTGGCAAAATGGGTCACAAATAATATTTTCTATAAGTGCTGGAGAATAGGTTGGATGCCACTGTCACAAAGGCTCCTTACCTTTATTTTGCTGCCAAGGAATATTTCGCTACGAGCTAGTTCCTCATGATTCCAATCAATTGCAAGCCTAAGCTGATACTCTGTACTTGTTCTCCTACCTACAAAGTAATCGAAACACTGTACTTTTTATTTCATGTCATATTTAAATAACATATACCTTGAGGTACCTCACATAATTGTTAAAATTTCAAATCGGCAAACAGTTTGTGTAATGCCATAATTTTATCATTTCTCATTTTCCATCTTGCAACTGCATAGAGATGTAGCTTGTCATGCAACGAGTCTTTTTCAACGTTACGAACTCTTGAAGAAGAATCCTTCTGAGGTTTTAGTGGGCAAGTTAGCTCAAAGTACATCATTCTCTGTATTTTTTCAAATATTGGTAGACAAAGGATGGGCCTGGGAGCTGGTAGAAAACAATTTTTAGTCTCAAAGTTTTAAACAATTATTTTAACAAGGTGATCCACCAGTAGATACTTTGCTGATATGAGAAATATATGAATGATGTTGGACTGGTGGAGTAGAGGAAGAGGCTTTGAAAAAAAGATGCGCGATGGGGGAGGGGAGGGTGTTGTCGAAAAGGTGACGTTTAAGTACAAAATTAACAAAGTTTGCGATAGTAAAACAGATGGAGATGTTTAAGAGTGCATTGAGGCTAACAGATAATTGAATGAAGTGGGGCACGGGTACAGAGAAGAAACATAGACATTCAAAGGAGACGAAATAAAGACATGGGACTGCGCATTGGAAACAGAAAGAAATGAATAACTTTGAATATAAGCATACCATTATGCGCAGATCAGTTTATCAGTTGATATATTGCTATTTCTTGACCAGTATATTCTCGCAAGGCCACATTCGCATTCCTCTGTTGCTCTATCGTACTACTCGTATTTGCACTTTTACTAGCGTATGACCCCAACACATAACTTAACAAACATTATTCTTGCAGAGTAATGACCAAGTTTTCAATAAATTTGTATATTGGAGGACCTTGGCAGAAACGTTTTCAGGACAAACGTTGAAAATTCTAGAAACTGCCAATGGTGTGGAATCTACGTGCTTGAGATTTGAATCGTATTTGAAGAAAGAGGGGATAAGACATTAACTTAAAATTCCCTGAATATAGTAATGTCGTGGAACGTTCTAGTGAAAATGTCTCAAGTTATGTTGCAGATAATGCACTGTGAATTTTGGGCTGCGGCAGCATTAAATTTGGTGTAGATAAGAAATAGAAGTCAAACATCTAAAGTACCAGGCATGACATTATTTGGAGCCTTCAAAGGGAAAAAACCAACTGTTGCAAACCCTGAAACCTTTTGGTACCACTTGCTATACCCAGTTTTTAGAGGATCGATTAGCACAATAAGCTAAAGTCAAAATAAAAACAGTGCATTTCTTGGGATATGGTGACTTTGTAACGGGTTATCGACTTACAGCCTAGATGTAATAATTTAAGAATCTTGTTTCAGATGTAACCAGATAGAATCGCTACATCGGTTACAATTCTAACGATGTGAATGAGCCATCTGAGATTGAGATCATAATGAGGATGATGATCAGGGAAATGATTAGTTGAATACTATGTGATTAAATCGTCACAATAAAGCCCAGTTTAAGAAAGTGGGTTGGTTTTCTTGGTAACACGAATGAGCCCACCAACTATTGAGGTGCAATGGATGGTGACAGGTAAAAAGATCAGGCAGTTATGGAAGCCGAGTTTAGTTCTCTAGAAAAGAACCGTTTATGGTACTTTAATCCACTTCCAGAGGGCTATAGGGTTATTGGAAGCAAATGGGTACAAAAGACAAAGCTGTCCCCAAATAATTGACTTGAGTGCCATAAGGTTTGGCACGTTGCACAGGTTGTCCGCTTAAAGTTGAATCAGTGCCTGCACTTCTTGCTCTTGCTGCTCTTATTTAGTCAAGTAAATGTCACAACTGATTTTCTCAATGGGACTATGGTAGTAATTTACACAAAGCAGTCAGAAGGCTTTGTTAAAAAGAGTGAGTAGAATGTGGTCTGGAATTTACAGAAAAGCATGGACATGGACAACAATCTTCATGGTGCTGGCATACAGCACTCGACAGCAACTCAGAAACATCAGGTATCAAGCTGTCAACTGCTTAACCATGCAAATAAACCTCTCCAGAAGGAAATCCTGTAATGCGGTTGTATGCTTGACGGTTTTATCATTGATACTGAGACTGACAAGGAAATGACTGACGTTAAGATTTTTTGTAAAATTTGAGGCCAATTTTCTAGGTCAGTTAAAACCCTTTGAAGGTTTGCAAGTAAGGCAAACCTCGGATGGTATGTGAATAGGATAATCAAGTTACAAATGTAGAGTTCTTGTAATTTTAAAATGACGGATGGAAAATCCGTTGCTACACCAGTGGACATAAGTTCAAAATTGGACTTCGATGATGACAGCCCACCAACTGATGCATGAGCTTAACGATAGGCTGCTGGAAATTTTCTCTATTTATCAAACTGAACCTTTGCAGTTAACACCTTGTTTACGTTCAACAGTAGACCTAGGCATTTTGATTTCCAATGGACGGTGTAAAAGAATTATGTGATATCTTAAGGAACCATGTCAACATGTTGATATGGGCATAAAAAAGTCAAATAGTTAAATGGTTGGTTATTGTGATGTTGATTGGGGTGGAGATTTAAGTGACAGAAAGTTGACCAATACGCTGGAGAATCAATAGGCAGACATGTGTGGCACTTTCTCGTGATCAGGAAAATACTGTAACGATCTAATGTTAAACGCAATCATTCAGATTAATTAATAATCAAATAGTAAGTCTCGAAAGCTTTCCTTGCAGTCAAGCTTTATCTCTCTCTTCTAATTCTTACAACACTTTCCATTTCAATCTCAATCTGAACTTCTCTCTGCGACGCACTTATTTATACTTGATTTACTTTTTGCCTAAATAGAGTATTACATGATGATTCTAATAATACTCTCGTTGCTTGATAGAAAGCAACGGTTGGAATGTTTCTGATCGAAACCCTTTTTATACTAATTCAAATTACCTTACGTTATAACAATGGGGCTTCCCTTTTCTATCGTGACGCAAAGAGGCAAGGGTAATGTTGCAATACATAGCCTTGTCAGCAGCAGCAAGAGAAGCAATAAGAGTGTTATGATGATTAATGTGTAAATTTTGGGAGGGTGTACAAGGAAGCAGCATTTGACAGAAACAGAGGCGGGTTCAACCCCAAAACAACTCACATATCGAATCATTAATGAATGATCAAAGATAAATCAGTAGTATATCAAAGAGGACCCAGAGACATGATAGAGAGACTGAAAAGATATCAAAAAGGGATGATCCAGAGACTTAAAGGGAAAAAAAGGCTTGAAGAGATAGAAAAGAGATGATCCCGAGACGCTCCAGCGAAAGACACTCCTCTGCTTTTAACGCCAGGGTATCTCAAGAAGCCTCAATAAACCTCGGTAAAGTATGTTAAAAGTAAGTCAAATAGAACAAAGATGCAATGTTTTTATCTCAGAAAATGGCTAAGATTTCCAAGATTGACAGCTTGTGCCGCGTTATGAAGAAACAAAGGACCACTTGAACCAGCGATGCCATCTCTTAAGGAGTTGTTCGAGGTGGAAAAATACAGACAGTTCTGATGCGCACCTATTCTAAAGACAACGCAAGTGGCCGAAGTTTAATAGTTGTTGATGCAAGAGGTAAATCAATCAGTGAATTACGACTTGGAGGTATTTTCGGTTCAACACAAAATGAAAGTGAAAAACTTGGCACTGAGAAACTCAAAAATTTTCCGGATATCTCCGTTGAAGAGAAAAGGAGACCAGTAAATGGCAGGGTAAAGAAAACGGAAGAGGAGGCACGATTAATAGGACTAGTGCAATACAGTCAAGAAACTAGTACAAAGGATACAGAGGAGTCAGATAGAGTGAATTGTGGAGTTGGGACCAGACTCGAATAATCTTCCTGGTCCAACCAGTGTACGATATGCTGCCTCTCTTGGCCAAGACTTACGCTTATTAGAAGAATGAGCAGAAACAGAAGAAAAGCTGAGACATGGAGGGAAAATACTTTAGGGGAGAAGAAAACATAATTTCGCATTCTGTACGGCAGAGTAAAATGCTATTAAGAAATGGAAAAGTAATAATATATGTGATGACCCTGAATGAAAAGGCACTTACACAATGTCAATCGACCTTGATAGAAAAATTTTCTTTATTCCAACATGTCAAAGGCCTGATTTGGTCCTTTGGTGTGAAGAGAGGAAAGTAATTACAATTATTGAACTGACCATTCCATAAGAGGGCAACATAGGTAAGGTATGATTTTGAAAGGATTGTAGGTACAAACGTTTAGTTGATATGTGTGGACAAAATGGTTGGGCTGGCACATGTCTTTCAAAAGACGCAGTAGTAAGGGGCCTTGTTGGTTCAGAGTTTGTTTTCTTTTAGAAAATCTTGTCTTTGCTGCAAAGGGAACAAAAACCCTCGTGAAGCAGATAAACGAATAGGTAGATATATCAAGCTATTATATCTGGCTGAAAAGAGACGATGATAGTTGCAATGTACACTGAAATTTCTGTTTTAATGGAGACGGTGACCTGCCTTTGAACGGCTTTGATAGTAGAGCACTAAGAAGAATTAAGGGAATCCGATGGTGTCAGCACGTCACGAATAACGAGCTACCTTAGCGGACGCAACAAGCTCCAGTCTCAGTTTTAGCCGCTCAAAGAAGGGTGCGATGGTATGGACATACCTTACGCCTGCCTCCGAGTCATCCAACCCGCGCGATCCTGGATTTTAGTCCGCTTGCAGCAGGATGGAGAGGCCCACAAGGCGCACCTCGCCCTCGATGGCTGGATTGTCGTCGCCAGGGATCTGCGATCCTGTGGAGTGCCTCTATCTCAAGCGGAGCAACTCGCTGCCGATCGTCAGCACTGGCGAACACTTGTCTTGCAAGTTGGCTCTACGCACCGCACGGTGCTCGAGGATTAGTGAGTGAGTGTGAGTGGTGACATTCCTCATTCCAGTGGTGTGTCTGAGCTTGCTGGACAAAATGACTTAGGAACCGTTACGCAATTCAGCAATGCTACAACCTGATGATATGTTACCGTCTTATTCAACGATGGAACCACGGTTTCCTATTGCACACTTGGTGTTTAGCATTCTCTTACACATGCTCAGTAAGTCAAAGATGACTCTTGCTATTTCTCATGAATTCTTGGTTGATGAAGACCTGGACGAAGAAAGAAATCTGATAAAGAAAACAGCAGAAAATGAAGAATACCTCGATGGACGGATACAGGCAACTAGATGCAAGAATTAAGCAAATTTTTCGAGAGAGGAAAGAAGACTGGCCGGGAGGTGGAGCAGTTGGAGAGGTTGAACTCTCGACTGACGGCAGAAAAAATAAGAGAAATTACCGGCAAGAGGAGAACGTGTAGAAGTGTAGAAAGTAAAAATAAGAACAGTAATATCCTCACTGGAAGAGGAGAGACTCTAAGTAGATTGAAGCAGTATGTCAAAGATTTATACATCTATAAAGAGATTAGAGTGGGGGAATAAACTGAATTTGCAGTTTGTGGGCCAGGGCCAACCATTTCAAGAAGTAAGGTTGAAAACTCTGCTAAGGAAGATGAAGTGGAGAAAGGCGGGGGGAAGCAACGGCATTGAATTGGAGCCAATAGAAGCAGTTGGAGAGTGGCGAAAAAAAATATCAACCTGGTTGTATACCCTAGAAGATGGAAGAGTCAGAATTCTTTGTCATCACGAAAAAGGAGGGAGCCATGACCTGGGGACAGTACAGAACGATAAGTATTCTGAGTCACGTTTCGAAGATAGTTTTGACGGTGATAGACGAGAGATGAAAGAGTAAAGTTGAAGACATTGTAGCTGAGGTACAGTTTGGCTTCAGGCACGGAAAGGGGACGAACAGTGAAATTTTTGTATTGAGGATAATAATAGAGAGAGCAATAGAATAGCAAACAGATCTTTACATGTGTTTTGATGATTTCGAAGAAGTATTTGATGGGGTTAAACACGATGTATTGGTGAAGAGGATAAAAGGTGTAGCCATTATCACTGCTGATGTAAGATTGACGGCGAACCTATACTGATAGTAGAAGGCAAAGGTTTGAATTGGGGACGATAAAAGCGACTGGATTAATTAGCGAGGGAAGTTTAAATAAAGTGCGTCGCCTCTCCAGACGTCTCCTCTCTGCTTGAGGACGGTATGAGAATGAAACAGTGTTGATTTCAGACTACGATGAAAAACTGCAGAGTCTGGTAGATAAGCGAGATCTACAATGCAGAAGAAATGGTCTGAAAGTCAAGATTGGAAAAATAGAAGTGATAGGCGTAACTAAACGGACCAAATGTATGAAAAATGGCCAGATCAGCTAGAGAACTGATGACGAAGGTAAGGAGTAGCCAGTTGGGATACCTTGTTTGCACTTTGTGAGCTAATGGAGAGGAATGTTCTGCTGGGAGAAAGAGAGCTAGGGGAAGACAGAGACTGAAATCTATCGATGGAATCAAGGAACTGACAGTGTCCGCGAAGATAGACAAAGTGGTTAGACCTGCATAAAACTAAACAATGTGACACTCCATTGTCACCAAAATCAACATTGACAGGGCACTCTGGTAAGGTATGATGAGGCCGTTCATTTTGAGAGATCTGGTTACTTCGTCTCAGCTTCGATGTGGTCAAAGCTTACCCCAAGTCAACTTACTTTCACAACAGAACCACGTACTTGCTCTCCTGTATTTTGTCCAGTTGACTGGTTCGTTTATCCTCGAATAGACACATCAAAATAATATTGTGTAGTAAGTCATAACAGAGGGGATTTTTCCACGTACTAAACTCCTTAATTTTTGCTTGCAGTATCAAAAACGGATGCTGTTTGCGTAGGCCTGCTCTAAAACGTCTTGAGCCAACTAAAATTAATTTTTTACGACTCTTCTGTTATGGAAACATCAAGAAATCAAGAGTTTACACTGGTGTAACCCTTTTGGATGGCTATGTCTCCATCTTGTTTGCTTACAAATTTTGTAGGACTTTGCGTCTGTGATACTGGCAGGAACAGCAAAAGACCAAACATACAAGGTAACTAAGTATGCAGTGCTCTCAGCAAATAGATGAAAATTGCTACCTTAAGGAAAGGTTATTGCTACGCATGTACAGATTTCTGTCTATGTGCCTCCAACAGGTTAGGGCTTCATGAATTACCGATTCACTACCATATGGCTTTATGAGACATCTGACATTACAGTGACAAAGGTTTGTTTCACACCCTCTCGGAATCAGATTTCATGAAAAATTCAACAGACCTAAGCAAAATGGTAAGTGAAGTCCATAACGTCCATGCTTTGACCTGGAGTTTAAGTCATCTGCGATCACAAACAGACATGTTGGAATTCGAAGTTCCCTCTCCTAAATTTGTTGTAGTCATGTAACTTTTATCATCTTTCATCAATAATCTATAAGCAATACCACTCATTCTATTAGGTGCTATTTTTCAGGGTGAAAGTGAAAAATGGGGAGAAAAATGTAGATAAGGAGTGGCTCTACACTTTGAAAATCCTCAACCTCCCTAGGCAGGAGTTTTATCCTCATACCTGAGAGACGTGCATGCATACATACACATACGAACATGCCTCCAAAAATGCATACGTACATTTATCGACATGTATATATATATACATATATATGCAGACACATATGTATCCACACTTTTTTCAAACTCCCTTTGATAAATGGACTAAAAAATCTGCCATACGTAGTTGCAAATGCTACATAAATGATAGGACCTACACCTTGCTTATCTCAAAATGTTACTGCTGGTACTTGGATATCATTGTCTTCCCTATAGTCCTCTATATTTTCCCATATGTAAGTTATCTCCTTTCCACCCGTCCCAAAAATTTTCTCTCCTCTTTTATAATCCTCAAGCTGTAGAAAGGTGTTTCTTGAGCTCATGCTTCCAATGGCCTACTTGATAATGAAAGCTAGATAATAAATCGTTTTCAGACACTACAAGTATATGCTCACCTTTGAGAATAGCGCTTAGAATGGCTTGATCTAGTTCAGCTGATCCTTCCTCCATGCTAAAAATTGTAACCTGTTTCACATTATAGTGCCAGGATAACAAACAAGAGAATTCAAAATTTCAAAGGTGTGGCGGGCTTGGTAAAGCAATCGAGGCAATAATATTTTTTCAATTGATACTTATACATTTAACTTTAAAAAATACTCTTCTATAGCCTTTTTCCTTTACTTGTAGGTATCCTTCTGTCATCGTCGGAATATTCCTTACGGTAAAAAATATCCTTTACTGTTCCCAAACTTTATCCCCTATGCTACTTTAAGGCATTTCAAGTACATCTGAGATGATTTACATCATGCCGTGGTAGCAGCAATCTCAAAAGCGGTGTAACTTGTAAATTTTCTAGGGGCCTTTGGTCTTCCTGCTAATAGCCTTTACTTTACTAAATAGTTAAAGGCATCTCCAAACGGAATGATTGTGTTTCATGTTAGGTCTTGATGCTACGAATTCTTCATGCATTCTTTACTAATGAACCATAGAATTGGTAGCACATCTTTCTTTAAAGTTTTCGTTCCTTCTGCTATTGTCAGCATGTCTATCATTGTGTTTCAGTTGAAGGATCATCAATGATCGCAAACTGACAGCTGCACAGGACCCCATGAAGATTTGAAAACAGTTTGGATTTTGATACAATAAGTCATTTATTTAAACTTATCATTTTAAATCCTCTCTTCTCAAAAACATAATATTTGAATTTTAGCATTAGATCTTTGCCACTTTTGTGCACCCATTAAGGAAACATATCAATTTCTACACTATGCCAAAATACATGATTGCTTGTTTCACAAATTGACCTTAATCCGGATCTGAGTACTTACATAAATACTGACTTTGACATAGTACTTTTACTATTTACCGCCCACATGGACAGTTACTGTTTTAGTTATTCCGCCTCTACTGACTTAAACCGTTACGCACTTTCCACACTTTAACATCAAACGTTGTTTTAATTTTACTACGGCCCACACACTCACAAACACCTAATTTTCTGGGCTTCGTCACTTTCATGTGAGAAAGTTAGTCGAAGACCAGTTCTAAGTCTTCTTCTTAATGAATCTGACCCTTTCCTCTTATAATCTTTGCAGAAACGAAAGTTTTTCTTTCGTACAAGTTCAACACTCATATTATCACTAGTGCTGTTAGATGGTCATGTACTTCTATCATCCAGATCATGCACAAAAGTTACCCAATAATGTACATTTTGAGCCAAGTCCATGACTTCTTTTTTTTCAGGTTTGTCGCAATAACATGGAATACAAAGACAAAACAATAGACTTTGATAATCTTTTTTTATTACGAAATCGCTTTATCAGCTTTGTGTCGCCCAATCTGCCAATATCCTTTAGCCTTTCCTTCTAGTTAATAAATTGAAGTTAAGATTTGACAAGTTGTAAATTGTAATAACGTACTTATTCCAAACATCCATGTAATGCTTACCAAACTTTTCTCTTCCAAAAGACTGCAAATCAATTGATGACAGTCTTGACACTCTTCTATACTAAGCCCTGGATATTCTGTTACAATCTTCGCAAGCAGATGTTCATGTTTAACGTCATTGGTCTCGTCGCTGCTTCCCCTAAGAAACATTACAGTGATATGTAATAATTTTCGCATAATCGGAGCTGATCTCCATGTTATAAAAAAAAGTAATGATCGGGCAGCTCAGAAATCTGCCCTACTCGAATGTCATTAACGAGAGGCATTGATGAAATGCAGCTCTGCTATTTTGTAATGATACGAGAGTAGGAAAAAGTACATTTCAGCTTGAATGAACATCAATGTTGGTACAACAAGACTAAAAGTGCAATCTATTCTGAAGCACAACAAAAAAAAGAGAAATGTATATTTTCTTCTCATGCAAAACGTAAGTAGATCCTAACTTCTGTACTCTGTGTCATAGAAAACAAGTTGTACAGATTTGACCTACCCTTACGCTTTTAATGTGGCATAAAGATGGAATCAAATGAACATTATTTACGATAAGAAGCACAAAACAACGATGATATTATTGCCGAAAAAATTGTGATTTATTTGTAACTTTATATTCAATTAAAATCTAAATCGTTTCAATATTATGTTCAATAAACACTTGATTCATTAACTCCCTAGCTGTATTGCAGTGGAGCGCTGTATTTCTTTTTCACCTTCTCGCTCGGCTGTTCGTTGTTTTCTCCATGTGTTCTTAGTTTACCCTCTACCGTCTCTATTAATTGTCATCTCCCCCATCTCATACGTGTATAGACGCCCTCTAGATAGGTTAACTGGCTCGTCGCAGTGTTTTGTCCACATCTTGAAATAGTAGATAACTGATGAGGACAGGAGAGGGGCATACAGTTTGTACGGTATATAACGATCGCTAGCTGTAGATGTTATATTTTGCGGGTTATACCGCTACACAAAAGCATATAATAACTTTCAAACTAATTAAAATCAAGTGTTCACCACGTACACAATACCCTTTTTCCTTGTTACATCACTAATTTGGCAGGGTTTACAACATATAGAGACCTGCAATATATACGGGATAGGTAAGGATCGAAATTTTCGATTTTCTTCTATACATCATCCTCTTATCCGCTCTCACTTTCTTAAATCATCTGGCATTTTTTGAATCTTTTGCCATCTTAGCGTCTGTTTCTTTTAAGTCTTTTCTCTGTAAAAGGCAAAGCCACACCCTTATGAAACTTATATGGTTTTCTAAGATCTCTCTTGAGTCTCGTTTTTTAATTTCATTACGTTTTGTTGTAATTACCTTCCTTCCTCATTCTGGCTAATTATTCCCTAAATAGTCGATTTAAGTCATGATCGTAACATCCTGATGATGATATATCGAAAAAATAGAAAGTTCACATTATCATATACTCTGAATTTATGTTCCACACGCTGCGAAAATCTTTCATCTCCGCATTATTTTCTGGGGTATGCTCTGCATTACCAGATTACTACATCTTCCCGTAAATCAATTACTGAGCTTAGTCATAGTCATACAAAAAATTGGCCAATCTTCAATACACTAACAAATTTCCCAATGTCCGTATCACTTTGTGGTTAAGATACGGTTAGTTAATTTGTTCAAATCGTCATTTTTTGAGATAGCATTTTTATCTCCAACAACTTTGCAAGCTCTAGTGACTATTTCGTGTGTATAATTGTGAATATTGGCAGCCTACTTACACTGGTTCGGCCTTAGTGCTATAAAATCCTTGAAAAATTTGTGGCTGACTGTATGCTCAATATCTGTCTAACATTTTCGCAAAATCTCTGCTTTCAATGCGATTATACCTTAGTTTTGATTTGACAGTGATGAGGTTAAAAACACACACCTACTCCCTCGAGCTACCACCCAGCAACTATACAATGTGTCTATTGACAAAGATACTTGGAAAAAATATGAATTTTCAGATACAGTTCAAGCAAGATAGATTGTTCACACTACATTTATTGTCATTAAATCATGGAAAATTAAAAAATACTTTAAGTGTCAACAGCATCATAAAAATGAAATATTTGGAACTATTCCTTAACTTCAGGTCGTGCAGTTACTCCCTCGTCTCCAATATCATAAACATAGTTGCTTTTCTGTCGCAAATAGATGAGTTAGCAATTCTGCTATGTTTAAACCTAAGCGACAAGTATTTGCACTAATATAGAAACAGGTGAATAAGACACTGCCTCCAATTTTGGGAAATTCTGATAATAATCCAGACGGTATAGAGTTAGCTCAGAGATTGATTGTCTCTGTTCATGAAGAGAACATAAATTGGGAATCCAACTTACGCATGAAAAGGAGTGGGAGAAGCATTCTTCAAGATTGTACTCCTCGTCAATCTAGCAAATCTTCTCCTAGCCATTTATTACCCGTAGTGATACGAGGTATGGCCAATATGGATCAGGAATACTTTTGTTCCATTCGTCATGTAAAGCCACCAAAATGCATCCTGTACCAGAAGACATTTTGATGGTGTGGTTTCGGGCAGTAAGCTTATACCTGAAGATCACGAAAGCTTGTATCTCCTTTCTGTACTTGAAAATATCATCAGTTTCAAACATTACATATTAAAAGTCCTAGTGTCTTTACATCTAAATACTCAATTAATATGTGAATTGCCCCCTGTTGGACTCAGCCTCGTATTAAAGGATTAAAGCTCCTTGAAATGAAGACTTTAAGCGCATTTCTGCAATAAGTTGATACAGCAACTCCAAATATTCTCCTTGAGAAAAACAAAATTAATTGTGAACTATCAGATAGACCATGATATGAAACAATCTCATGACTTACCATTTTTGAGAATATAAATCGAATGCATATGCCAAAATGTCTGCTGCTCTTCCACTGCCTTTTGTGATAACAACAGGAGTCGGTGGTGTACTTTTTACTGCCTTGTACACTTTTTTTAAAGTATTGGGCCCTCCCTCAACCACAACCAGAACTGCTGGAATATCTTCACATATAAATAGAGAAAAAAAGTTATCAAGAGAGAAAGAAGGCGTATAGTTTCCAAATGTAAACTATTACACTGTATGACTATACAAATATCCAATTTCTAGCCACTTAGGCATCACCATAGTGGGATGTTTGTATAAGTAACACAACATGATTATCGTCATTGCTATTACATAGATTTCGAAAGGCGTTTACAAAAATAGAAAGGCTGTTGAAGTCAATGAAGGTGAACCTACATCTATAAACAAGCTTTTATCAGGCTTAAAAATTGGTCCATTTTACTGTTTAAAGTGCATCTCCAAAGCCTGTGTTTGAGCTTAAAAGATAATAGACAGTGCTCCATGATGCAAAGGGATTGCAAGAAATTAAACCCATTAGATGCTCTTCTATCCCATCACATTTGGTGGTTACTTTCCCTTGTCCTCACGGTTGATGCATCTGTGTTTTTCTATTTTTGGTGTCTTTTTAAACACAGCCGAATACAAAATTCAGCCACAAAATATTTTTTAACCAAGCAAACTTTTGGGGAAAGTATCAATATAAGCTATCCACTGCCTGACCGTAAACAAAATGCCATATTCCAAACCAATGCCTTTCAAGAGTGTTTGGATATGTGTAAAAACCTCTGGCAACACTGTTAATGTCTCTAGGGAAATGAAGTGAAAAATTACATATTTTGTAAATTTAACTGCGCTGACTATGAAAAGTTTGAGAATCAATGGTAGTAAGTCCTGGGAACCAGTGACGTAAAAGTAGTGAGCAGAATACCAATAACTGGTGGTTTCTATATACAAGTTCTTTTTCGTAAACTATCGCTACTTTTGAATATTAAATCATAAAGTTAGAACAAGGATAACAGTTACTGTTTTTAACAATGACTACAGTATCGTTATCGCTCAGACAGCACTTATAGTGATGTGGAATATGATACGAGATAACAATTTTGCACGGTGTCTGTAAACAGATTTTAGATTTCTGACAAAAGGCGACAGCCCTTGTGTGAACCGAACTAAACTCGCTTTCGATGTACCACATGTGTTTCTGCAGCTGCCCCTGTCAGGAATGCATGCAATGAAATATTGTCCGCAACATATTGAGATGATATAACTTTAAGATCAACTTTAGATCAAATAGCGGGAGTAAGAAGGAAATCTACGAGAAACAAAAGAGACTGTTTAAACAGCTCGGTTTTCTGTCTCTTTAGTAAAGGTACATGCGTTGTTTGTTGATTGCAAATGTAAAGGAACTTTTACTACATTACACTATAATTACACATTACATTACACTACAAGTTGATAAACATGTGGAAGGTGACTGCATTTTGGTATGTTCAAAATCCGACAAGTGAAATTTTCGAAGTTCTTTAACACTAAGTTTATATCATTTTTGTCACGACCATAATATTCCCTCTTAGTTGGATGACCTTGGTAGCTTGGAAGTTAACACATTACATACGGCCACAGACGATGCAGTTCAAGTCTGTGACGTAGAGAGTCTTTATAGGGTCTTAACCTCTAACTCTAATTTCCTACATCCTCTGGCCAAATTTTCTAACCAGTAGTATAACAAGTACATTATAGATGTATGTGACATCCAAACAAAGAAAATTTGTCGATACGGACTTAGTGTTCCTAATTGAAACTGTTGACCGCAATAATTGCCTTACGTCTAAAAAAGACAAAACAGCATGGAGAGTTCAATATCTTCCACTGTTTCTGGTTGCAGCAAAGATAAATCGATAATTTTCAGGTTGTTTAGGTTTCAATGATCAGTAGCGTAATCATTGAATTCTTAATAGGAGTCAAACCAAGAGCGGTAATCCTGGAGTATCCGTTTGGGGCACATTATTGCGCTCCTTATAATTTGAAATTTGGCCTTCAGTTTAATTTTGACACCCCTAACTTGACCGTACTACTTTAATCAGTCGCTTAAACTCGATCTCTGGTTCTAATCATATCATACTCTTACCACGTGACATAATCTCTCTTTCAAATCGATCTCGGAATGTCATCTCGACGCCAAAGCGGTTGATAGTTCCATCGTCAACAAACAAGAAATGAGTGTGGTTACTTGCTAGGGTCAATCCTTCAGTCTCCACATTACTGCTCGTATGGTACGTCACCACATCCTATTTCATCAACGATAAGCGAAACAAAAGCATCGACTAAGGGAGGAAACAAAATTTAGTTACAAAATAAAATATTGGGGCGAAACACCGAGCGTATCGATGTTATGATGATAGAAGAATAAGTGGATTTCCAAACCCAGAGATTCTGCATGAATAGCACCCTTATGAGCAACTCAACTCAATTTCAAAATATTCAATTTCGATACGATTCTAGTAAGGAAGTTTGTTTTCCTTATTTTGGTATGGTTTTACGATCTTTTAAGAAACTAAAATGTTTTATACAATCCTTGAATCTGAGGACAAATGAGGTATCGAACTACATAACAAGTACTAGTACGTAACATGCAGCTTGCATGCAACTTCACTTGGAGATCAGACCAGTTTGGATATAAAGCTGACAAACGAGAACACTCTTCAAGTAGCTACCAAGCTCCATTTTCGGAAAGCCAATTTTAATCTGTATAGGAATGAGTGGTGTAATGTAATCAAATGGGCATATAGTCAGAATTTATGCGGACACTTAATTAAAAATGGTTTATTCTACAAAAAAACCTTGTACTCGCAAAATCTTGATGGATTTTGTAATTAAAGCATCATGGGATAAATATATTTTGACAAGGTCAGAACCTTGAATAGCATGTGGTCAACCAATAAAATATACCTTCGAACACTTCAAACAAATAAAAGAAAATAAGAAAAGACTCGTACAAATACGTTCCCAAACTAATTAAAAAATAAGAAATGAGAGCCGTTATGGAAGCCATATGGCCGTTCATAGGATGTCAAAGGACTAGTACTAGATATCGTCAGAGATTTCATGAAGTACCAATAACGTCTAGTACCAGGATCCTTTCCTACCCCAAGATCCTAAAAGTATTACCAGAGTCTCCCAACTTCTGTTGCTTTGGTTGACAGTAGCATAACAACCAAAGTCATTTATTAGATTAAGCAACATCTTATTCATTGAGAGAAGCTAAAGAGCAGGAAGAAGATTGGAAGCCATTACACGACATCAAAAGTGTATCGGATATGTTTCGATGTAACTTTCAAGTGTGGAGCAATATTGATAGAAGGGAAGATACCTTGTAGCATGAATACTGTCATAACAAAGGTTCTTTAGTGTCAACTAATATTTTTCATAAGGACAGAGACCTAACAGTAATACACCTATGTGTCCTCACCATTCCTTACATATGACACAACAGTAACTAAGATAGTCCTACCTCTGCATTTACCAAGTTTTGTCGCTGATTTACAACACCCCATGTGCTAATACCAATGCAGACAATCTTATTCCGTCCATGTTCAGAATGGGCATCTTGACTGTGATCGCTACTAGAAGCTCCCCGTAGCGCCTTCCCAACATGGGTGATCACACCCCCATCCACACCTCCCGTAACAATCCATGCTCCTGATGTTTTCGCTACCTATAAAGAATCCAGCAAACTTCAATTAAAAATTGAGATTCACAATATTTCTGCCGCCTAGATCCTTTGGTGACGGCAATGTGTTTTAAACTTTTATATCTCTAATACTGAATATAGAAGTATATGTCACGTAAACTGACGTAACATTAAAATGAAAATAAGCAAAACACTCTGTAAAAGGAATTACCATTATCATATCCTGCCACGTGCTATTTATACTTAAATATCTACATATAACAAGTGGGCAAAGAAATAACGTATTTCCTCGACCCTTAGAAACCCGGAAATCTACGACAATATTCCTTAGTTTCAGCAAAAATGCTACTGCTCTCGATTATCGGCTGCACCTTCAACCCCCAGATTGACAGAGTGGAGTTTCTAGAACTTAACATGCACTATAACATTGAAGATTTCAAATGATCAAAAAACTTACAGAAAGGGCTCTTTAGGCAACCAATTACAATGCCTGCCAGTGATAAACAACAAGTTAGTTAGGAAGTGTTGCGATTTCATTGTCGCAAAAAATTAAAATAATAATTTATTGTAAGGTATTACGATCTCTGCGAACAACAAAGATTTTGAAAATAAGCATGTAGCATGTAGCATGTTATTTCAGGGTGCATAGTTGATTTAGGTGAAAACGCGCAATGACTCACTTCTTCACAAAACAGAAATTTCTCTTCATCCTCTGGCAAAGATAATTCTGTAAACTGTAATGTTCTAGTTTTTCTTTCTCTGTCAATTTTATGATGTAATAATAGCTTCCGTTCAGATTTAATTCTCAAATGATTAAAAGACTTCATTATGAGCGCCATTGGAAGGTTATTGACAGTAACTAAATCATTCATTTACATAAAGTCAAAATTGACTATGCAAACTACTTTGTTAGAAAGATGATAAGTTGTGCAATACGCACAGTCTGTTACATTTTGTGCTCAAGTGACAAGGACTGACCAAATCCTGAACTGTTAGTATGTTGACTGGTGAAAATGTTAGTTAAGTGTTACGTTTATATTTTTCATTTATACTTCCTTATACCTAGGATTTGGTGGTTTGGGGCTTTAGTGACTTTTTTGTCGATGTTTTTTTTGACTCAAGACATAGCATGTTTGGTTATACCTACCACTAGTGAGTAACCGACTGGATATTGCTTATGTTTATCAACACGCAAATGAGTTTCATAGAAATTTATCACTGTTTTGTTGTTGCTGTGGATGATGTTGTTGCTCAACTGTTTGTATTTATAAGCGCAGGCGCCTATCTTTCTATTGCTGATTCTTCTGATTAAATGAGGGTAAGGGTCTGTCCATCAAAGCTGACTATCTTTTCCGTCATCACTTACGTATTCACCATCTGCATATGAAAGGTCTTTCACAGTAAGAAACTAAATCTATCTACCAATCAGAAGCTTACACAAATAAGAATTCGGAATGTTTCTAACAACTAAACTAAGTAAATTAGATGATCAATTCTTCACTGCTTCCAATGTTTCCGTTATTATCCATAAACTAATCCATACTCTGCATATTTCATAGATTATTACTCTTTTTCAGAAAGTCGATTGATTATAACCGACAAGTCGTCGGTGTTCTTCTTTATAATAGAGGAATCCACTCTGACATTCGCGCACCCTAGGGGAAAATCCCAACAATAAAGCTAGCTTTTGATAGTTAAGAATCGATCACTACTAAATGAAAGCTTAATGCTATCTGGATAAAGTGGAGGGGGTTTGATAGGAACACGGTAAAATCTTTATCTTGATATTTTATGAAAGACTAGTCCTGCTTTTGTCAGCTTACTTTACTTTCTTCTCAAATTTCTTCAGTAGTATATTCAAATACATTTTCAAACATTTGATTATGATGAAGTCATATTTATCCCCTATGAAGATTCGCGTACCTCAACTAGTTGTAAAAGTATTCTTATATATGAATTTACTGAATTAATAAATTCCTTACGAAGAATAGCATACCAAAGATCGTCAGCCTTTGATAAGGACGATTCAAGGGCCTTTTCATATATCTAAAAGGCCACATGCTCTAAGTTTCTCTCATACTAAATTGCGAATGCGTCGATCTGACATTCTAAACATGTATTGGATACATGGATACTTCTTTGCATCACGAATTCCGTGGTATTTCATATTGAGCAAAATTGAAAGTTATTCTCCCATATGGAGTTAATCTTTAAGGAGGTAGAAAGGGTCCTGATAAATACCAATGCCTCTTAAAAACATACTAGTTCTACTCTTATAAATGCTACTGAGAGACTGCGAGATGGAGATACCATATAGGTTGCATCATTATTGAACGGTATCAAATCAATCCAAGTTACCTTTCGTTTATTACTGATTTCATAATGTTGCACGATTTGTGGTTCTGTTAAAGTTTTGTTTTCTTCGGACTCAAAATATCCTTATAGAACAAGTGTTTTTGTCTATATTTGGGACTCTGACTAATGCTAGGAACCCCAAGCCCCAAGCCCACTCCTTCTTGTCATCACCATGCGACAGGCATAGGAACAGGGGACCTGTTGGACACCAAGATGTCATTAGTTTATTCATGTTCTGAAGAGGAGGTAATGTCGTAATACCGTGGAAGCTATATGACCCTTTCACTTTAGAAACATTGTACATTACGAAGAATTTTGTCACAGGCAAGGTCCAGGTATTCAACAGCAGACATAATTACCTTTAGAATTCCTTGCTGAAACGCATGTTTGGTTCTTGGTTCCATTTGAAAGTCCTTTGCACCACCAGCAAATGTGATCAGTAAGTTGGGCAAAGTTAACTTCCATTCGGAGAAAATAAAGTTCAGTGCATCAGCTGCGCCAGTGTCATCGGAAATTCGTATATACTTTTGAAGGCAAAAGAAAGAAGAATTGATATCATAACTGCATAACAATTTAAAATCAACAGTACCTGTAACGGAGACTATGAGAGAGCGGGTTAGCCCAACTGTGTCTTTGTTATAACTCATGAACGACTCGGCCAACCAAGTTTTGGAAGATTGCTGATCATGGTATCGTGACTACCTTTCTACGAAGTGTTACGAACGAAAAGCAAAGGATGTTAATAAACAAAAACACTTGAGTCAATGCATTCTTCGGCCACCATTTATACAAAGTGACGGAATGAAATACGTCTTTTCACACCGTCGTTAGTTCATAAATTTGAAAAGTAGGGTTATTGTATGTCTTGACTCTCAACGTGGTTAGAACATTTGATTCCTATATGTTGTTAAATACTGCTGATCGTACCATCTACTGGCCTCGTCGACTTCATCTCAATTCTCATAAAAATAACATGAATCATCAGACCTACCAGTTATAAGCCACAAAATTTCCACCAGTCATTACTACTTATATAGCCGCTGACATACTTAACTCCCCTCCCCCCTCCCCCCCGGGAACCCCCCCACTCCACTTCCGCTCGAATTCATCTCATTAATAAGATTAATAAT